>JAWQFJ010004534.1:0-35000 GCA_034096865.1 Theodoxus fluviatilis | reverse complement strand
CAGACATGGAAGCCACCGCGCGTTGTCAAAGGCGAGTAACTCGGGGCGCTCTGCAGCATGAGGCATTAGAGGTAATGGAAAGTAGGTCAGAGCGCCTCGGGGTTCCCGCCTTATACAACGAGCGGCTGTAGCAGTAGTTACCGGATGAGCGACGTTTGTCTAGAACCTTAATACTGGACAGTTGTGCACGAATTGTGGAGAAAGCTCATGCCTTTCCTTTTCACAATCTCAAGAGCAGGACAGTTCACGGAGCCAAAGAGGTCTCCGTTGATTTATTCCTATAAGTATGTGTGAGGAAGTGGTGGTAACGGCGCGAAAATGTTGGTAAAAAAATTGTTTGTCTCCTTCGTAGGACTTGCAAAACCCACAGAGGGTTCATAAAGCTGGACTTTGTATTATAATACTAATAATAATAATGTGTGGATTTATATAGCGCCTTATCTTGAGTTAAGACATGCTCAAGGCGCATACATACACAACCATTACAATATATACAATAACAATCAATCACCTCAAAGGTAACTTAATAAACTTAATAACATAGGAGTCAGACATTCACTCAAGACATTCGACAAACTGATGTATAGCGTCACCGCTTAATCATGAAACTGGGGAGAGGGGGAGGAGAGACAGAGGGGTGGTAGGGGGCCTAGGCAAGCTAGAGAAAGAGAACAGTGAGGGGAGGAAGATGAAGAAACTTAGACAGGATCAGGGAACGATTTCAAGAAGAGGTGAGTTTTGAGAGCAGAACGAAAGGTCGAGGGAGATGTAGAGTGACGAACAGAGGCGGGGAGGTCATTCCAGATAGAGGGAGCCTGATAAAAGAAAGATCGTTCATCAAATTTTGTTTTAACTGGAGGATTCAGCGAAGTAATGGTAGCAAAGACAGGCAATCCTGTATTGGACTCTAGCACTAATGGGCAACCAGTGGAGAGAGCGGAAGAGAGAAGTGAGATGATCTGACTTTTTTGACTTACAGATGATCGAGTCGAGCTGCAGCATCTTGCACTCTTTGAAGTTTATCGGTGAGATATGCGGGACAGCTTAGAAACACACAAAGAAGAGTGATTACTCTCGGGCCAGTAAATTATATTATTTTCCCTTTACCAAACAACATGACTATGTACGTTTAGTCCCACGTGCATGAGGCGACACGTGAGGTGAATGTTGCGTGTTCTGCCTGATCGTATATCTCTCCTCTATCTGGTGTCCTTCTGACGGACGGAATCACGTAGTTCTATAGCTTTCAACGACCTTGCATAGGCTGTTTGGCAGTGATGTAAAAATAGTCTAGTCTGCCTCACCAGCGCACAGCCGATGTACCGGCTGAAACTTTCCAAGCGTCCTTGCCCCCTGGCTTTTGCCTAAAATAGCTTTAGGAATTTTTCCACCGCAGCCCAAACCCGCGACAAAAACAAATCGCGCAATGTGCAGCAGCATGGATAGGTAGATGAGTGCCCTTAAGAGCAGTAGTGACTCGGAGAGTCGGAGAGAGCGGGATTAGGAACTGGTTGAGTTTGAAAGGATCGGGCCTTACCAACGGACGACAAGAGGATGGAAAACTGACGAATTATACCCTGAATTTCGCCGGTTATGAGTGAATGTTCTGTCTTGATCGATCCGGGCAAGACCAATCTTTATCAGTGAATGGATTATGTTGACAGCTTCTGACATCCCTGTCCAGCGAAGGTGAGTTGCCTGGTGTTTTGATTTTTTGACAGGAAAAAACTGTTAATACATGCTGTACGTAGAGCGTACATTTTATGCATGACGATAGACGAATAGACTTGGAAAAGACACATGCAAATGTACGGCAGCCTTCGTTTCAGTCCGACCAAATCACAAACCATACTGTTTTCGGTGGGTCCACTATAATATTAGACTATACACTGAGAGGTCAAGTCAGCAGTCCATTATATTATAGTGTCTCTGGTTCTACCATATATGTTAGAGGCAAAGCCCTCTCTTAGAGCACGGATATAAATCCGTGCTTAGACTTAGAGGGAACGCAGCTCAGCTCAGCGCACTGGTTGAACTGGTGACCTCCCAATGACTTGCAACTGGAAATTGGGAATAATGGTGAGCTAAGGTCAGAAGGCGTTTACATTCGATCTACATGAATGTCCTCTAGTGTGCTGTGTAGTTCACCTGTTTTAGGCCGTTTGCAACACTTGTTCATTTGATCAAAAGTCTGACATGAAAACCAGTCTGCTTTAGTAAGGGGCGGACTTGTGTTCAGGTAAAGGTCAGGATGTATTAGCTGAATGCAACACAACACGACTTACATGATGAAGCTTAGAGGGTGATAGCTCCACCTCATGTGTTTCCTGTATAATACAATATATGAGCTTATGCATGAATCATATTAGCAACTGCATGCTGTTTCTACATGAACTATTTTTGCCATAGAGAGAAAAATGACCTGTTAAAGAAAAGACTTGAAAAAACTATTATAATGATGATCGAAGTTCTACAGTGTAATGTTAAAAACGAAAACAGCATTTGACATGGGTTATTGCTGGTTTGCAGGTGTCCTTGGTATACAGTCTCTCTCTGCTGGAGTAAAAGTCTGGGACAGTCAGAGCTAAAAATGTTTGATACAAGGACAGCTTATGTGTTTTGCTGTTGCTACAGACACAGTTGTTTTGATAATGCTTGACTGAGCAGGTTAAGTGGAACATGGTGTACAAAATCATTTTGACTGAGCAGGTGAAGTGGAACATTTTGTGCAGAATTATTTTGGATATGATGTTCAGTGGGATGAATAACATATTTGGGTGTGTGTGTGTGTGTGTGTGTGTGGACTTGGGAGCAGGAGGTAAAGGGGTTATGGGGGTGGGGGGTTACAACTGATGACCAAAATCTTTTATCGTGAACTTTCACAACAACATTTTAATGATTGTGCTTTCCTTGTCTCATGGATTCAGTAAAGAAACCCAAAAGGTGGGAGGGAAGGCTGAAATGAACAAGTGTCATTAGTAATTATATCAGGACAATCAGCTCCACTCCTGTACTGCTCCTGATGGAGTAGAAATGCAGTGATAAACATGGAAGTAGGACCTATTGCAGTCCTGAAAAGACTAAATCATGCCTCTGGCATCATCGTCATCGTCATCATCATCATCATCATCATCATCATCATCATCATCATCATCATCATCACTATCACAAAACATTCCCTGCAACTATTCTGTCCACTGATGCTGCCACAAATTCTGACTGATCAGTTATCCTTCCCGACTTTTGCAGAAGCCCTAAGGTGACTCAACACAAAAGGCCAAAAGGTCATAGAGCTTCATCAGTCAAGATGAAGGCAGAGGTCATTCAGCCTACAGTGATGGCCGGGTCAATTTACCCCAAGACTGAAAGCATCAGTGTTCCAGCTTCAGGGCTCAGCTTTGCAGATCAACTTGCAAATTTCAACAGGACCACTCTCAAGCCTGTGGAGACCAAAGTGGTGTACACAGATGGTCGGTGTGAAATGGTGGAGATAAACAGTGATGGGTCAGAAGTTGTGAAGAAGTGCGGTCTGGGTGAGCTGGGCTACGTTGGGGATGTCAAGGAAGATCTTCAAGTGGCTGAGGTCCTGCCTGGACTCATCATGGGTGAGTGTATTTCCCATAGTGTGATGTTTTGGAAAAAAATTGATGAAATGGTCTCTTATGGCTGCAGATGATGCATGGGGAATCAATTGCACTATTACAAGGTTCTAAAAATGTGATTTTAATGTTACTGGGACAGTCTCCAAAGGAATTTTTGTGTCTTTCTATAAAATTATAAATTTGCTAATTCAAACTCAAAGAAAAGTTTTGGCTATATAATATATTTTCCATTTTCAGACTCTTGTACAAGCACAGATGTGCAAGCACACACACACACACATACATGCACACATACACACACACACACACACACACACACACACACACACATGCTCACACACTTACACTTGAGTCATAGCTATCATTGCTTTTATGTTGATGCTCCTGGTTCTGTTCTGAGGAAACAAGATTGGGGCAGTTCTGAGTGGATACAAATGTCTGAGTCTGACACTTGCTTGGATTCAGTCTGTTCACAGTTCTCTGTGGCTTTCAACTTGCTCATGCTTACAATGATTCAGTCTGAAATCCATTCAAGCTTAAAATAACTTGTCTCAGGGCAACTGATGCAACCCTTCATGTGATCTTTTGCCCAATGGCATAAATTCATTCACAAATCTGGAAAAGTTCTCACGTAGCTTCATAATGTTTTTGTTAATGTGGACTTGGACAGCAAATGAAGAATGCCTAGGGTGCTGCACTGAATTACTTATATGTGTGCTATTTATCATGATAATGGGTATTTTCCATGCAGCTCATGAGCAAATTGGATAGATACACTGACAACCATAAAACTGTATATGCATGGGATTATGTTTAGAATTGGTTTCCAAACACTACTGTAAACTGATGTGATTTTGAGGAAAATATATCATCAATGAATACTGCTGTTGTAATATGGTCATGAACAAGAAATTTTGCTAGCAGCAATTGATTATAGATAGTATGAGTGTTTTTCATGAACACAATTGTCAAATGAAAGAACAAAGAATGTTTCAACAAGTGAAAAGCAGTGGATGAAAATAGACTTGTTTGACCTCCACACAAAATGGCAAGGATCTATAACCTAGTTAGAAATGAACCCCAGCTTTCAAGAAACACACACCAAGGTTTACATAGTCTTGGAAATACAACCCCAGGGATTGTCATTTGAAACATGGCCTATGAATCTTCTTATCTTGCTGCAAAGTCAGCACATTTTCTCTTGCCCTTGCTGTGTTTTTAATAGTGGACCTCATTTGAGCTGCATTGCTACTGACAGAAAGAGATGGCTGGTTGGCTCCTTCTAATGTTGCATCCTCAACATTCAACTTGAAGGCTGGATCATCAGATTGTTTCATACAAAGTGTCAGCTTAATTAAGGAATTAGCTTTCACATGGACTCTACATAGTCTTATTGTTTTGATGGGGTTTTTTCAGAAGAAAATGTTTTGTATGACATCTTTTTGAAGGAAAAAAGGAGTAAGGAGTGGGCACTATTTAAGGCCAGTCATATAAATTGAGAATTCGAAGGAGAATATTAGCGAAAAGGTGAAAGCAATAAAGGGGAAAACTGTTATGACATGAACTTTGTAAAGATAGTGCTGATGATGCATCGCTGAGTCTTCTTTGGGAACTTTAATTGCCATGAAAATACATGTGGAAACGAAAAGCAGACTTAGCCAGAATGTAGAGTACAGAAAGGATAGTATAACCAACAAAAATGCGATGTAAATGCATCACAGGTTGAAATTGCAATCATGTAAACAGCAGATGTATGAAGCAAGTCTGCATGTGATGACTTGACTGCTATTAGATGATCACTGCTTGTGGTTCACAGGTTCACAAGATGTTGCACACAATGTTGAGCTGCTCACCAAGTATGGTGTGACACACATTCTCAACGTGGCTACTCTGGTGGTCAACTTGTACCCCTACAAGTATGCCTACAAGGTAAACATGCTGTTCCTCCTAGTGTTTTCCTGTGCTGCATCTCACTTGCCTCACTTCACTCTTTCCTGGCTGTGTGAGAATGGTCACCTGCCATCACCTAAACATCCCATGGGGGAGATAATGCACTGTCATTGAATGTTGTCTCCCCTGAATTCACACCTTTCCTGTCAAAGTTTGTAGTATATGTGGGTAAATCACTGGGGAAAGTTTATTCTTGCTTTCTCCTGACCATAGCCATAGGAGAATGGTCACCTGACTTCACTTGACCCTCTTGTGGCAATGATTGAAATAGCACTAAATGTTGTCTCCTGTGAACTCATGCTTGCTCTCTTATGTAGCTTCATTTATATTCTCATAGACAATTCTAAATCAGTATGTTTACCATGACTTGAATTTTCTTTGTTCCTGTATTCAACTGATACATGGAGGAAAGTGTCACTTCAAAGTTGGGGGGGGGGGTTTTCTCCTTTATTTGAAGCAAACTGCTGTGTTACAGACATCATTAGGATGAGGGACATTTTAGATGGCCTTTGGATTGCCAAATACTGTAAAAGACTGCAATGAAGAATTACTTATTGCAGTGAAGATAATGAATGGTAAATTACAAAAATTTCAAGATATGATATTTATACAAACTTCAACAGAAGAGTATGTTTGTTCAATGGAAGGGTTTAAATATTAAGCATGGTGTTTTGGAATTATTTTGCAATGTTATGAAAAGGTTTCTTACCCTTGACTTGAGAGAGAGTGAGAGAAAATTATACCAATTGTGCAAATTGGTTGTTAAAATTCATGAGAGGTCAATGGTCACTGTGGTTTTAGCATGAGAGCTCTAGCTAAACATGTTTTTATTTGCCTTCCCATTTTCTGAAACAAGTAATTTTTTCATTCAACAGACAATGAGATGACAGTTTCAGTTTGCCTGCAGAAAGTTGTATTTGTCATGTTATTTGTTTTCTTTTGCATCTCTGAATCTTTTCCTATATGTGTGGATTTCCTCAAAGAAACTATTACTCAGCAAGGATCCTAACACATACACCCCACCCACACACCCACACCCCACACACCCCACCCACACCCCCCCACCAAGTGTGTGTTTATTCACTGACTGAAAAGACAGATCAGAGGGGAAAATGGGACAACAGTTTGAATGACAAGTTTAGATTTGGTTGACAGAGTATCTGGAAGAACACACATGTATAAATGTGCCAAATGTGGTTTAAAAAACAAAGAAACAGTGTGAGTTCAGGGTGGGTTTTTTTCTTTAGTAATTTCATCTTTCTTTGTGTGTACCAAATGTTTTAGTATGTGGTAATAAAAAAACCATAAGACAGTTATTCTGGTCATCACAACCATTTGCCATTTCAATGTCATTGATTTATTTCAAATTCAGACGAAATGTATTGTTAATATTGCCAGGTAATTGTCATTCATACTATTTTACAGTGGTCAGGAAATATTTTGGAACAATACTCATTACTGATGAATGAAAACTTGAAACTTTCAATAAATACATTTACTTCATAATGTCAATCTTTCCTACATGGAGTGTGACGCTTTAAGTGGTGTGTCAATAAATAATCTTTCACTACTGACTATTATAGACTACTATCCACGGGTTTTCATGCAAAACCCAGTCACCATGTTTCTGCAACTAAAAATGATATAAAAAGGGGAGAAACAACAACAAAAATAGACAACTGAGGAGTAAATTCAGTTTCAACAATAAGTTTAATCAATAATAGCAATTGAAAGAAAAGCCCATCCCAAAATAAGTGGCCACCCCAAAAACAATAACACTCTCCGGCCTCACACGAGCCCAAACATAAACACACTGCCTCGCTCCAGACGAGCGGGCGTGGTTCTCACGGCTTCTAGGAAAGCGGCTCGGGCTCGGCCAATCACAACAGCCGCTGAGATTGACCTGGGCTCCGAGCCATAATTAGCATACAACGGCAACGTATTGCCTTGCTGGTGAATGGGTTCACTCTTACAGTGACTGGAAAAGTTATCCTCCCTCCGTCAAACGATAACGGCAGAGAGAAAGGTGAAATGACTATCAGTACAACTCAATTCTCTAGACAAGAATTAGTTCAACATGCAGTGGTTCAAAAACTCCAATCACGCCGTCTTGCAGCAAGGTAGGGGGATAGCGTCTTTCAATAAGCCTTCTGCTCAGGCTTCAAGGATAGCGTCTCTATCAACTGTCCAGATTGGTTTGACTACCACGTACTGATAAGTACTTCAACAACACGGGGATCACAGTTCATCAAGAGTTCAGCTGTCGACCTCGACGGGTAAAGATTTATAGAAAAGCCAATGCTTACCAAAGTCGTCTCTCTTCGCACAAGAAGACACACACATAAATCCGAATCAGCCAACCCTCTGAGTCCTCCGTGGTGGGAGCGAGTGAGGTTCCAACCCCAGGCCTCCTGGTCTCGATAACATCTCTGGTAATCCGAGCGAGACAGTCCCCTCACTCCCTCTGAATAGGTAGCCCCAGGGCACCCGGGTTCCTCCAGCAGACGGTTCCCAGTAGGTCGAGCCACTCCAGCGACTCGAGGATTCCCCAGCAGATGAACAGCAGATGTCAGGCGTTGGCAGCAGCGACTCGGCTCAGGGATAGCCTATCTACCCCAACCCTTATACAAAAGCTTTACTCACTAGACCCGTGACTACTCTGGCGAGTCACACTATTCGCACAACACGGTGCATTACAAAGAAAGTTAGGCAATGTACTACAGGCAGAGCGTCTATCACTAACTGTGACCTCTCCTGACATTCCTGACCTCTATCAGCGATCATAGGCGTTAGCCTCTCGCAATACACACGCCCAGCGTGTACGCGCGTCAGTCAACGCGTATAGGTGAGGACAATTCTCTTACAGGGCACACTAGAGAAATCATAGACTGCTCCATAGCAACTATTAACTTTAACACTTGAGTCCTGACACAGCAGCTCATGCTCAGCGACACAAAGTTCATACGTCCAACACCCCGTATCCTGTAACTCATTTGCTTCCTAGAAGACAATACAGATACGTTTAGAGGATAGCACTACTACTGATCCCCCTCAATTCCTATCACTCTCTTAGACGTGATAATCATGGAATTACTGACAAAGAACTAGCCTCTCAGGCCTTCCAAGCAATGACTGAACTAGTCAAAGAACTAGGAAACTGGAATCACAGAAGAATAGAATCTGGAAGAATTGAATCTGGAAGAATTGAATCTGGAAGAATTGAATCTGGAAGAATTGAATCTGGAAGAATTGAATCTGGAAGAATTGAATCTGGAAGAGAATGAAGGCATGTGTCACACACGGTAACCACAGTCGGCCTATACGCATTCATCATTCATTCAGCGGCATGACCCAGAATCGAGAATGACGAGAAAAACACGCCCTACGCGGCGTTATTCAGAGAACCCCATTTGTTTTACCCTTGACCGTTAATATAGAGTGGCGCAATTCCCTTTTCCCATACTTTTCACAGAGCAACTTGATGGCAAACAAGAGATAAGTTTTCCCGCCCAACTCTCATCCAACGGCTCAACATCAAGGCGATTCCCCCTCTCCCAATTAATTCCAATTACTTTACAGCTAACCAACATACCTCAACAGATTCTTGAAACCGGCGGTCGTCACCTCTCGCAATGGTGCCCAAGCGACTAGGTGCTAGCCCGCGCATCAGGTGGCATGCCTGCATGCGCGTCTATTAGCGGAACACGCTAACGACACGTCTGCTTACTCAGACAGTAAGCGATGAAGTGAAGCCCCAAGGCGCCAAAACGCATAACGGTCAGCGTCCTCGATCTCATTAGCCAATGAAATCACTCGTAATTTTCCAATCACGAGGTCATAGCACGCGAACAGACACGTGCGAGGACAAAGTCCACGGCCTCAATTCCGTGACCTTAGGAAAAGAACATTCGATCCACCCCCTTGTTCATAGTAAAACACCCCTCCCCCTTCCAGGTGGGTAGTAACCGGCCGTGCCCCTCTGACCCAAGTTACTAAAATTAACGCCTAGCGTCCGTCCTTAACGTACCAGTCAAAGACAAATGAACAATTTAGGATTCTTCATTCTTTCCTTTTCACTTCCCTTGCGCAATCTTGCGACAAGTCCTCCCCGCTAAGATGAGACTACGTCTCGACAGAATCACTTCCTGACTCACAGGCACGACTCAGATAGTCGGCACCCACGTTTTGACTTCCGGGTATCACTTTCACAGTGAAGTTGTAGAGTTGGAGCAACAAGCTCCACCTCATGAGTCTGCTATTTGCGACTTTGGCTGTCTGCAAATATCTCAAAGGTTTGTGGTCAGTCTCTAGGACAAATTCCCGTCCATACAGGAACGGTTGAAACTTGTGAGTGGCCCACACGATGGCCAAGCACTCACGTTCTATTGTCGAGTATCTGCTTTCCGCACTCGACAGTTTCCGGCTTGCATAAGCCACGGGGTGAAGCACTCCCCCCTTGTCCTGTAGTAACACGGCGCCTAACCCACAGTCAGACGCGTCCGTTCGCAGCGTGAACGGCGCGGACAGGTCCGGCAGCTGCAAGACGGGCTTGGCGACAAGTCGCGCCTTCAGTGCACGGAACGCGGTCTCGCATGCGGGTGTCCACTCCACTACATTGGGTGCACCCTTCTTGGTGAGGTTGGAAAGGGGAAGGGCGATTGCCGAAAAGTTGGGCATAAACTTTCTATAGTAGCCCGCCAACCCTAGGAAGGCTCGGACTTGCTTCTTTGTCCTCGGCACTGGTGCCTCCTCCACCTTCCTCACTTTGTCGTCCTCTGGTAGGACTTCCCCCTCCCGTACCACGTGACCTAGGAAACTCAATTCCGTGAAGCCGACGCAGCACTTGGTAGGACGGGCGGACAAGTTCGCTTGCCTGAGGCGTTTCAGAACGGCCTCCAAGGCTTCCAAATGTTCTGGCCAAGTCCTCGTCGCTATGAGAATGTCGTCCATGAAGTTGAACACATCACTTCTACCTAGCGGCTCTAGCAGCGCCCGCATCATGCGCGAGAAGACCGCAACAGCGTTTCTCAGGCCAAACGGCATGACGCGGAACTGGAACTGCCCCGCGGGTGTGGTGAAAGCTGTCATAGGACGCACGTCCTCATGGACAGGTATTTGCCAATATCCCTTTGACAAGTCTATCTTTGTGAAATATTTCGCGTGCCCCAGCTGCGCGAAAAGACCTTCTACATCTGGGAGTGGCTCAGCGTCAAACACTGTGACGTCATTCAGAGCACGATAGTCCACACAAAAGCGGTACTGATCATCTTTCTTTCGAACTAAGACAACAGGAGCGTTGTACGGAGAGGCGGCTGGCTCGATCACTCCGAGTTCCAGCATTGCCTTGACTTCTTCTCTCACCGCCTCCACCTTGGCGTAAGGGAGGGGGTACTGCTTGACGCGCACGGGCTTGGCTGACTCCACCGTCATGTCATAGGTGGCAAGGTCGGTCAGGAGAGGGAGGCCAGTCAGTACTGCCTCATACTTCTCCGCTATGGCCAACACTTGTCCTCTCTGACTGTCGGTCAATTGAGGGCCGAGCACAACGTCGCGGGCAGATTCCTCCCCAGTCAAGCATGGCAGGGGTAGTTCACGGTCAGGCGGAGCCATCTGCCCATTCTCCTCGATCACCGCCACGGCGATCGCAGGAGTTGAGTCAGCTGACTCGCTCTCAGGTTGCCTCTCGCGATAAAGCTTCAGCAAGTTTGCGTGAAACAGGCGTTCACGTCCAAACATCTGAATGCGATAATCGGATTCTCCTTTTCTTTCTAAGACATCGAACGGGCCTTGCCAGCATAGCTGAAGTTTGTTGTGTCTTTGAGGCAACAGTAACAGGACCTTTTCGCCGGGGCGAAACAGGCGTGTGACTGCCTTGCGGTTAAACACTGCCGCGTGCCTCTGAGTAGCGACCGACAACTTCTCCCTCGCTAGCTTGCATGTTTCCTCAATACGATTTCTGAGGTCGACCACATATTCTGACGTAGTTCGCACCTCTTCAGTCGTCCCCTCCTCAGTCCACAGACTTCGGAGCACGGACATGGGTCCTCGGACAGTTCGCCCATAGAGCAACTCAAATGGGGAAAAGCCTAGACTTTCCTGGGGAACCTCGCGGTAGGCGAAGAGAAGGGCTGGGATGTAGCGGTCCCATTGCTTGGGCTTTTCCTGTGTTAGTTTCCGAAGCATTGTTTTCAAAGTCCCGTTGTACCTCTCCACCAAACCGTTCCCTTGAGCGTGATAGGGGGTCGTTGCCAAGCCCTTGATGGCTAGCAGACGCTCGACCTCTCTCATCACCTCGCTCATAAATTGCGTACCTCTATCAGTGAGGATTTCGGACGGTATCCCCACCCTCGCCCACACCTGCCACATGGCCTCAGCCACTGTGACCGCATCGATCGTCTTGAGTGGTATGGCCTCTGGGTAGCGGGTGGCATAATCTACAAACACCAGAATGTACCGATTCCCTGCTTCTGATGCAGGCGAAATAGGACCAACCAGATCGATGGCTACTCGTTCAAAAGGTGTGTCGATGAGTGGCATACGCCCCACGGGGACCTTTCGAGGTTTGGGAGAAACTCTTTGGCATTGATCGCACGACGAGACGAATCGGCGAATATCAGGACACATGCCTGGCCAGAAGAATTGCTTCCAGACGCGCTCCTGGGTGCGCTGGACTCCCATGTGTCCCGCCATCGGTGGTTCATGGGCCAGTTTCAGGACACCCTGCCTCAGCAGGCGAGGGACAACAACTTGGGTGTACGTGACACCTTTACTCCTGAACTCCCTGTAGAGGATTCCTTTCTTCCACGAGAAGGATATCTCTCCTGAATTTTTCGTGAACCACACTTTCTTCTCTTCCACGGCTTCACGGCAGCGCCTAAGTGACGGGTCTCCCTGCTGCAGTTCACGCAGCCTCTCGGGAGTTACTTCCCCTAACCCTGCCGGTACCACTCGCAGCTGCGATGGTTTCTTTCCCTTCTCGGCAGATGCTTGCGCGCGCGTGATCGCGGACACAGTCTTTGGTAAAGCATATACTGGAAGAATGCTCTGATCGCCCAGCCGGGCGTGATTTCCCACAATGAAATCAGCTACTGGTGACTGCATCACCACAGCTTCTACCTTTCCAACAAAGAAAGGGCAGTCTACACTGACAGCGGCTACTGGGTACTTGCGCTTCACGTGAGACTCAGCCATGCATACCTCCAACTTTTGACCGGTATACTGGCCTGGTGAGACGAGGGAGCGTCTCACCACACACACTTGTGACCCGGTGTCCCGCAATCCCTGTACGGCGACACCATCTATCACTACAAGGCATCTGGGATCATAGCCCTGGCGGCTACACGGCGAACACAGTGTCGGGACGGAGATAAGCGGCGGAGCTTGCGATGGCTCGCGCGAAACTGCCCCTGCAGATTTCGCTCCCTGAGTGCAATCCCTGGCGAAATGCTTTTGCGACCCGCAGTTGTAACAACCCTGGTTACTTTTTGCTCCCCTGGCTCCCTTGAGACTCCCCTGGAATTTCCCTTTCATAGGACCCTTCCCCCGGGGTTCCCTCCCTTGAACTTGTTCCCATTTCCATTCCCTGATTTCCCACCTTGTGTTTTCCCAGACTGAGAAAAATGCTTACGGCTCTCCCCGTGAGCTTCGGAGTAAATCTCCGCAGACTTGACTGCTTCATCTAACGTTTGAGGTCTTTTCTCCCTTACATAGGCTGACATATCTGGAGACAGAGCTAGCAAGAATTGCTCTAAGAGAAGTAGGTGCCTCAACTCCCCGATTTCTGATAACTCATGCCACTTGGCTAAGTTTTCAGCGACCCGCGCCCCAAACTGAGTGTAGGTTTCATTCTCCCTCCTTCTACACCCCCGGAACCGCTGCCTGTATGTTTCAGCCGTCAGCTGATACCGTCTCAACAGCGCAGCTTTCAGTCCCTGATAGTTCTCCGCGGTCCCATCATCGAGTGAGTTATATAACTCCGCGGCCTTTCCGGTCAGGCAGGTCGAAACGCGAACAGCCCAGCTGCTTTCCTCCCACTTCTTGAGAGTTGCTATACGTTCGAACCTTTTTAACCACGAAGCTATCTCTTCTCTGGCTTCGTCGAACAGAGGAATGGACGCTCGGAACGACCGATCCCCCTGATCGTCATCCGCTCCCTCATTCACGCTTGGATGCACACGCTCATTCTGAACTCTATGCTCAGATTCCTGGATCATGAGTTGCTTCCTAAGCTCGTGTTCCTCTCGCTCTCGGACAAGCCTTTCATGCTCTCTCTTTCGCTTCTCTTCCATCTCCTCTTGCTCTCGCATTCGCTTCTCTCGCATCTCTTCCATTTCTCTATTAAGCTTCTCTTGCTCTCGCTCAAGTTCTTCCTTCTCTCTCTCGAGCTTCCTGATTCTTTCATCCTCTAATTCCTGTTGCTCTCTCTCGAGTCTTTCTTTCTCTCTCTTCTTCTCATCTCGAGATTTCTCTCGTTCTCTCTTTCGTCTCTCTTCCATCTCTTTCAGTTCTCCTTCGAGCTTCAATCTCTCCATCTCTAGCTTCGCTGACTCAGCTTCTTCTCTGGTCATCCGCTCAGCTACGAATTCTGGTATCATAGAAGTCTCGACTCCCAACTCTATAGCGAAAGCGCGCCACCGCGCTATCCTATCGCTCCTAGATTCACTGTTGGGTTCCATGGCGGTGCTTTCCCTAGCTGGCCGCCTTGCGCGCAATTCCATATGAGAAACTAGAATACAAATGCTCTCTCTTCTTACAAGATGAGACGCTCCTGGAAATTTGGTCTATTTTACCAACAGGCTGTTGGCACAGCATAAAGAGTTACTCTGACAGTCCAGCCGGTACTGTCCTACTTTATGGTCTGACGCCCAACCCCTGCCAGGAATGAAGTTTCCCCCCAATTCGCGCAAAGATACAAATGAGAACCTGAAACTACAAAAAATTATAGTACAACACCAGTGTAACTATAATTGAAGAGATACTACTCAACAGAGCAACAAGTGAACAACAAATTTCAATGAGGCAAAGACATCAGGCAGAGCAAGTCATCCTGAAATGCATGAGCAAGCAACAACAAATTCAAAACAACTCCTCAGTGTCTAGGTTGCAGAGACATGGTAACTCGACAAAACTGATAATTAATTCTCTAATTAATTAGAAGCCAATCCTGGCAGCAAGCTCGCCAATTGTGACGCTTTAAGTGGTGTGTCAATATAAATAATCTTTCACTACTGACTATTATAGACTACTATCCACGGGTTTTCATGCAAAACCCAGTCACCATGTTTCTGCAACTAAAAATGATATAAAAAGGGGAGAAACAACAACAAAAATAGACAACTGAGGAGTAAATTCAGTTTCAACAATAAGTTTAATCAATAATAGCAATTAAAAGAAAAGCCCATCCCAAAATAAGTGGCCACCCCAAAAACAATAACACTCTCCGGCCTCACACGAGCCCAAACATAAACACACTGCCTCGCTCCAGACGAGCGGGCGTGGTTCTCACGGCTTCTAGGAAAGCGGCTCGGGCTCGGCCAATCACAACAGCCGCTGAGATTGACCTGGGCTCCGAGCCATAATTAGCATACAACGGCAACGTATTGCCTTGCTGGTGAATGGGTTCACTCTTACAGTGACTGGAAAAGTTATCCTCCCTCCGTCAAACGATAACGGCAGAGAGAAAGGTGAAATGACTATCAGTACAACTCAATTCTCTAGACAAGAATTAGTTCAACATGCAGTGGTTCAAAAACTCCAATCACGCCGTCTTGCAGCAAGGTAGGGGGATAGCGTCTTTCAATAAGCCTTCTGCTCAGGCTTCAAGGATAGCGTCTCTATCAACTGTCCAGATTGGTTTGACTACCACGTACTGATAAGTACTTCAACAACACGGGGATCACAGTTCATCAAGAGTTCAGCTGTCGACCTCGACGGGTAAAGATTTATAGAAAAGCCAATGCTTACCAAAGTCGTCTCTCTTCGCACAAGAAGACACACACATAAATCCGAATCAGCCAACCCTCTGAGTCCTCCGTGGTGGGAGCGAGTGAGGTTCCAACCCCAGGCCTCCTGGTCTCGATAACATCTCTGGTAATCCGAGCGAGACAGTCCCCTCACTCCCTCTGAATAGGTAGCCCCAGGGCACCCGGGTTCCTCCAGCAGACGGTTCCCAGTAGGTCGAGCCACTCCAGCGACTCGAGGATTCCCCAGCAGATGAACAGCAGATGTCAGGCGTTGGCAGCAGCGACTCGGCTCAGGGATAGCCTATCTACCCCAACCCTTATACAAAAGCTTTACTCACTAGACCCGTGACTACTCTGGCGAGTCACACTATTCGCACAACACGGTGCATTACAAAGAAAGTTAGGCAATGTACTACAGGCAGAGCGTCTATCACTAACTGTGACCTCTCCTGACATTCCTGACCTCTATCAGCGATCATAGGCGTTAGCCTCTCGCAATACACACGCCCAGCGTGTACGCGCGTCAGTCAACGCGTATAGGTGAGGACAATTCTCTTACAGGGCACACTAGAGAAATCATAGACTGCTCCATAGCAACTATTAACTTTAACACTTGAGTCCTGACACAGCAGCTCATGCTCAGCGACACAAAGTTCATACGTCCAACACCCCGTATCCTGTAACTCATTTGCTTCCTAGAAGACAATACAGATACGTTTAGAGGATAGCACTACTACTGATCCCCCTCAATTCCTATCACTCTCTTAGACGTGATAATCATGGAATTACTGACAAAGAACTAGCCTCTCAGGCCTTCCAAGCAATGACTGAACTAGTCAAAGAACTAGGAAACTGGAATCACAGAAGAATAGAATCTGGAAGAATTGAATCTGGAAGAATTGAATCTGGAAGAATTGAATCTGGAAGAATTGAATCTGGAAGAATTGAATCTGGAAGAGAATGAAGGCATGTGTCACACACGGTAACCACAGTCGCCTATACGCATTCATCATTCATTCAGCGGCATGACCCAGAATCGAGAATGACGAGAAAAACACGCCCTACGCGGCGTTATTCAGAGAACCCCATTTGTTTTACCCTTGACCGTTAATATAGAGTGGCGCAATTCCCTTTTCCCATACTTTTCACAGAGCAAACTTGATGGCAAACAAGAGATAAGTTTTCCCGCCCAACTCTCATCCAACGGCTCAACATCAAGGCGATTCCCCCTCTCCCAATTAATTCCAATTACTTTACAGCTAACCAACATACCTCAACAGATTCTTGAAACCGGCGGTCGTCACCTCTCGCAATGGTGCCCAAGCGACTAGGTGCTAGCCCGCGCATCAGGTGGCATGCCTGCATGCGCGTCTATTAGCGGAACACGCTAACGACACGTCTGCTTACTCAGACAGTAAGCGATGAAGTGAAGCCCCAAGGCGCCAAAACGCATAACGGTCAGCGTCCTCGATCTCATTAGCCAATGAAATCACTCGTAATTTTCCAATCACGAGGTCATAGCACGCGAACAGACACGTGCGAGGACAAAGTCCACGGCCTCAATTCCGTGACCTTAGGAAAAGAACATTCGATCCACCCCCTTGTTCATAGTAAAACACCCCTCCCCCTTCCAGGTGGGTAGTAACCGGCCGTGCCCTCTGACCCAAGTTACTAAAATTAACGCCTAGCGTCCGTCCTTAACGTACCAGTCAAAGACAAATGAACAATTTAGGATTCTTCATTCTTTCCTTTTCACTTCCCTTGCGCAATCTTGCGACATGGAGTAATGTATATAAACAATGTGTATGGTTGAATCTGGATGATCTGAATCTGTCCTGATGCCCCTCAGAGGCCTCTTTGGCTACTTTCAGCCCCCACCCCTGGCTGAGCTACAGGAGTGGGCCCCAAAAGTCCAGCAGCCAGGGGTTCTATCTGATGAGGGGGACATCATGCAGATTGGCCATTTGTTATGTTTGGATCTTTTGCTATTTGCAATTCTTCGTCATTGTCAGAATTTTTCCAAAATATGCTTTTACCCTTGAATTATTACAAATTTGATGCACCAGTCCTTACAGTATTTTCAGACATAAATGAGGTACTGTGAAGTTAAATAGAGATGATTTACTCTGAAAAGTTTATTTTATTTTAATGGCAGCTAAATGATTATATCTTGGATGATTGTAAAGGATTCATCTTCTTTTGTTGCAGAACATAGAAGTCCTAGACATCCCTGAGGCACCCATACTGCCTTTTTTCAATGAGGCCTTCACATTCATGGAAGGGGGAAGGAAGAGAGGATGTGTGCTTGTCCACTGCAATGCTGGAGTCTCACGCTCAGCTTCCTTTGTGATTGGCTTCCTGATGCGCACTCAGTGTATGACCTACCAGACTGCATATGAGCACCTCAAGGCTCGACGGCCAGCAATACAACCCAACCCTGGCTTTGTCAAACAGCTTTACTGCTATGAAGATATGCTTCGGGTAAGTTGGTGCAGTCTGATCTGACTCAGATATCCTCAAACTTGGCAGAGATTTTACCTTATTGAGGGGTGGTGATATTTGCATCTTTTTCCTAACCACTTTTATTTAAGGTCACCAACACATGTACACACGCACACACCCATGCATACACATGATAACAGACTTTTGATGACTGCCAGCACTACAAAGACACATCTTTTACTTAATGTAATGCATTGACTTCTTAACTCTTCTCGTCCCATTCGCCGCACTGTGCGCCAAAGCGCATTCAGTTGCCTTCCACCCGCCGCACGCTGCGCCAAAGCTACTTCGCTTCGTTTCTTTGTATAATCCACACTTTTTAGTGTTCCCTATCGGACCCAATGTGGTTTTAGAGCAGTAGAGAGCTCTCCCACAACGTTAGATGAACGTCTAATGCAGAGCGTGAGGTTTAATGCGACTTTTGTGGACCGATTGTGATTGTTTTGATCGAAATGTCTGAGAACATCCCGGAAGTTCTGCATCGCTCTGCGCTAAAGCTTTTTTGCTTCGTTTCTTTGTATAATCCACACTTTATAGTGTTCCCTATCGGACCTAATGTGGTTTTACAGCAGTAGAGAGGTCTCTCACAACGTTAGATGAACGTGTAACGTGGACTGATTGTGATTGATTTGATCGAGATGTCTGAAGGAAGTGACTGTCATTGTGATGGACGGTTTGTCTCTTCTGTATGTCAGTGCTAGAAAACTGTTAAAGATATTTATTTTAAATTTTGACTGGACATTTTCCAATGGATGATTATTGTGTGGTGAAATTCTGGAAAGGATCAGTGGGATCATTACCAAGATATTGCTCGGTAAGCTCAAATTCAGCATGCTCCTATTTCTTGGTTTTTGAAACAAGTGTGTAATTTCAAGCATGCTTTCTCAGTCTTGCTAAAGGCAACTAACGTTTTTTTGTTTTAGTCATGTAGGGCATTCATTTTCCTTCAAAATGATATGCCACATGATGCATGTAGTATCTTCTCTAGAGGCACAATACACTCTCAAAAGAGCACTACCGGGTGTGTGTTTCTCTGCAGAAAATAAATTGTGTTGTGTTCTGTATAAACCTGGTAAGGGAAGAGTTAATCTTAAATTGTTTTTAGTTCTTTTTATATTGAGGTTAATGACATTCTACAAACATCATACACACGTGTGCACGTACGAACACAGCAGATGCTTTGCATGCCATGTAAAGTAGCAGAAGAATTTGTTTGAAGTCTGACTAGTTGATGGTTGCTTTCCCTTTGCAGACAGAAAAACTTCGCCTGGAAAAGTCCCTGACTCGATCTCCACCAACGCTGGAGAAGAAACAGGCCAAGTATCAGAAGAAGACAAAGTCACTCTGTGAAGGAGAACTGCCCTCAGTTGTGAAACAGACTGTGGACAGGGCTGAAGCAGGAACAACAGAGGAGAAGGCGAAGAAGCAGGGCTTTTTCAAAAGACTCAACAGCCGACTGGAGAAGTTCCGTCGCTCCATCAGCGAGAGCCACTCACGATCACCCAAGTCTCCCAGTGAAAGTGACAGTTCCCCCACAGAACCCTCACAGTGTTCAGACTCTTCCTTTTGTAGCAGAGAGCATGATTCAGAATCAGAGGAGGATGAAGAGAGAAAGAACAGCCCAGTGGCTCTCAGAGGTATGACAGTGTGATTGCTGTTTGAATGGTTCAATCAGGAATCCTGCACTTCAGTGAAGGAAACAAGCAGTCCAGTGCAGCACCAAATCCATCTTATTTGTGAAAAACCATGTAACCTCAGTGCTTTGCTCAGGCTCTAACCTACAGAGACGTCTCCTTCGATGGAGCCTGGGCAGGTCACAGCAACCTTGATGCAGGCAGCTTTTGATGCAAGAACTTTGCTTCCAGAATGGCGCCTTCATGACTGTATTTTGCTTTTGGGCAGCCATCTGCAGACTCAATCATATCCTCGGCTTGCCCACTGATTGTGCACTTACATTTATAGATGTGCATGATGCCAAACCAAGTGAACTAGGAGCTCTCCTCTGTGTGACAAATTGGTCATTGTGAACTGAGTGTACCACATGGGCAAAAATCCATACTATGCCAAAGGCTTTGTATTTTTCACAGATTTGCTTGATTCTGAAGATGCAGAGTATTTTCAGCAGTATTCACCTGTCTCTGGGAAACTTGTGACTTTTTGTCTCTTTGTTCTGTATATACTCCCAACCCCCACCCTCTCTCTCTCTCCTTCTCTCTCTCTCTCTCTCTCTCTCTCTCTCTCTCTCTCTCTCTCCTCTCTCTCTCTCTCCTCTCTCTCTCTCTCTCTCTCTCTCTCTCTCTCTCTCTCTCTCTCCCCCTCCCTCTCTCTCTCTCTCACTCTCTCTCTCATATATGCTCTTATATTATTATTAAATTTGGCAAGGGTTTGATGGGTGTGATAATTATTGTATCTTGATTAAGTGATTATCATACATAAACAGGTAGGGATTGCATAAGCTTTGTAGGGCTTGTCAATATATGTGATATTTTGTAGATTCATATCATCCTCTACTATAGTCCATATACTATATACTATAGTACTATAGTCCTCTTGTATGAACCTCTTTTTCTTTTTTTTCTTTTTAAACGAACTCCATTTTGCTTTTGGGCAGCCATCTGCAGACTCAATCATATCCTCGGCTTGCCCACTGATTGTGCACTTACATTTATAGATGTGCATGATGCCAAACCAAGTGAACTAGGAGCTCTCCTCTGTGTGACAAATTGGTCATTGTGAACTGAGTGTACCACATGGGCAAAAATCCATACTATGCCAAAGGCTTTGTATTTTTCACAGATTTGCTTGATTCTGAAGATGCAGAGTATTTTCAGCAGTATTCACCTGTCTCTGGGAAACTTGTGACTTTTTGTCTCTTTGTTCCTGTATATACTCCCAACCCCCACCCTCTCTCTCTCTCCTCTCTCTCTCTCTCTCTCTCTCTCTCTCTCTCTCTCTCTCTCTCTCCCCCTCCCTCTCTCTCTCTCTCACTCTCTCTCTCATATATGCTCTTATATTATTATTAAATTTGGCAAGGGTTTGATGGGTGTGATAATTATTGTATCTTGATTAAGTGATTATCATACATAAACAGGTAGGGATTGCATAAGCTTTGTAGGGCTTGTCAATATATGTGATATTTTGTAGATTCATATCATCCTCTACTATAGTCCATATACTATATACTATAGTACTATAGTCCTCTTGTATGAACCTCTTTTTCTTTTTTTTCTTTTTAAACGAACTCCATTTTGTAATTGAAATTGATGTAAGATACTTATCTCTGCCATCTCCTTGGTAGGGAAAGATCTTTGTTACTCCGAAAAGAGCGACCATGGCCTTTAGGAATCTTCAGAGAAGGATTGCCCCTTGTTCGATGTTTCAGTCCTTGATTTGTTGAATTCAGGGCTGAGCCAGTAGCTTCAAGATAGCACCCTTTAGAAAGCCAATGTGTTGATTACATGGGGAACTCACCAGGTTTCATTGCATGGTTTATCAGGCGCATCCACATGATGTACAGCCTTTGTGTTTTGATTGGCAAGGTTTGGTCAAAGCTGCCTCTCATTACTCCATGAAGTGAGAGGGTGGAGGCAGTGTTAAGAAGTCCTTTTAAGGGTGGTGGCTTGAAAGTGGAGGAAAAGTTATATTGAGGTTAGCATTAAACTTCTCGGCCACCTTTTCAGTTTTGATGAGACAAGGACTTAATCAAGCTCTTGCCGTTAAAAAGCCTGTCCAGTTCAACATTGCTATGTGGTTGACCTGTTGTCATCCCAACTGACAGGTACAAAATTATATGCAAATAAGTTTATTTTATCCTACAAATCAGAAAATATATCATTTTTTCACTTCTGTTCCTAATACAAAGCCAGATACACTGCACAGAGCAGACAGAAAAAGTTTCAGTTTTCTTTCTGAAGAATAATCATGAAGCAAGGAGAAAAGGTACCATGACTTCTGAAAATTTTGAATATGTCAACTGATAATTTTGACCACAATAAGAACTGTTTTTGAAATTCTTGGTTGACATTTTCATATATTTTTGGAGATGGATTTGAGGGAAGAGTTGGCTCTGTGTGAAATTTGGGGCAGACAGTGCAGTTTGCTATGGCAGTTTGCTATGGCAGTTTGCTATGGCAGTTTGCTATGCAGTTTGCTAGCTTCAGACATAACACTGACTGTTAAATGCAGGGAAATGTTGTTGCTTTCTTACTGGTGTGAGTTAAACTCCAACACATATCTGACAATAAAATGGAATTACTGCAGTATTCATGTGTGTACTTCATTGTTTTAGCTGTACAGTATTTGTACTTAAAGAATATTAAGAAAAATATTGTCATGAGACTATTGCACATGCTCATTAAACGTTACTATCGATTGTCTTCTTGCCTAAGCCTCTGAGACTTCCTGCCTGTCCTGGTCTTTGATTCCATATTGTAGCCATGTACAGAACTTATTACACCAGCCTATGGTTATTGTTCCTTAAAACAAGTGAAAAGAGTGTTGGCTGAAGATTTCTCTGTGGATAAATCTTCATTTTACCCCATCCGTTTTAGGGATGAAATTGCCTTGCTACACAAATTGCTCTGTTGCAGGAGTCCAATGTAGGTTGTGTATAGTTTATGAAGAAGTGAATTCAGTGTATTCTGTGATGTGGAGCTAGATAGAATGCAAGTTTGCTGTTTGTAATGATGGTACCAGTTGGGTTTTTATGGAAGGTTTGTAAACCACTTTTACCATGCTCCATTATCCTGTGATGAAATTTTTCAGTTTTCCAAGGAGAAAAACTTTACAATTGTAAGCTCACAGTAATTTGCTTAATCTTCATATCATGGTTTATTGGCACATACATATATTGATTAAGATATAAAGATATGTTTTGAAGCATGTAGAAATAGTAATAGACTCACACTCTTTTGTAGGTCTTCAGGTTTGCGAGCTTGTTTGTATAAGTGTAGCATATCTTTCTTTGCTAGTCATTAAAAGCACTGCTAGATTTGCTTTGTAGAAGACATACATTTAATTAATTATAGGCATATGGAGTTTTAGGAGATTCTACTGTTGTGGAAGTGAGGTTGTTTGTAATGTGTATAGCAGTGAGTGCTTGCAAATCTGTCTTTGCTTGTGTGCATGGAGCTTGGTATTTTGAAGAAATGTTGGCTTTGCAATTGGTGATTTGAATGAAAAAGAGAACTTGTGAGATTCTAATCTTTCCATCATGTTAGTGTGTGGTTTGTGACTACTAGCTCTTGGTATACTCACATCTTTCCCAAATGGGAATGTTATCTATGCAAAAGGAGTTGCTCACGTGCTTTAGAAAAGAAATTATTTTGAAAAATTTGAATTTCATAAGAAACTAACTGCAAGGATGGTTTGTGGTTTCTCCAAACCAAAGTGGATGGACAGATGGGAGTATGGCAGCTGAAGTCTCCTCAACAGTGCATTATCAATGTTCCATTTGTGACCTTCCATTTTCAACAGCAGACAAGTTTGGGGAAAGATTTTCTTGGTCCCTCCTAACTGCCAAATCAATTTCTAGTGGAGAGACTTTGGTCTCTGAAGCACACACCCCATTCATGTGCCTACCTTTGCCTTAATGCAGTTTACACTCTTTTTTACCATCCTTTGGTCATGCAAGCATTTGCCCATCATCCATTGATCTTTCATATTCAAATTCAAATGATGCTTTGTGAAGCAATTTTGTTTTCACTATTTCAGGTACTCATATCACCCCTTATCCAAGTACCTAAGTCTCAGAACTTGGTCCTACAAAACTGTTACAGTCAACGAAATGAGCAAGCAAGTAATTTACATACAAATGAAAAATGCCTTTTTATTCCATAGGAAATGTCAGCATTGTATCTGTCCAGTGCTGCTGTTCCTAGTTCCTAATATTAAGCAGGACACCCCTTATGGGTCAGACTGAAAAAGTCTGAGGCCTGAAACTGTGTGTCTGATGCAGAGTGTCTGGCTATGTATTAGGAACTAGGAAATGTGGGCTTTATATCTGTCCAGCATATTTAAATTGTTATTTTAGAAATGATATTAACTGTACACCTGTTCTCAGAGTGTAATTTTGGGGAGTCTTATTGATTGAGCCAGTCACATAAGTGGAGTGTCCATGACAATGTATTTCCTGAATACCAGATTGATTGAAGGTGAAAGTCAGCATTGATTGTTACTTGATCACTAAATAGACGTAAGATGTATAAGGAATCCATGACATTGAAATAAACAATTGCTGTTAAAGCACATCTTTGCCCATGTCTAGGATATTGATTAGCTTGGTAGTTACATATATATAGCTGTTTATCATATGCTCACATGGGGTAAAATTTCATCATGAGCATCTGCTTAATGCTTAAGAGCTGATTCTTCAGGTGAAAAACAACAAAAATTATTTTATAGGGACTAATGTATAATTATTCCAGGAGGGATTAGACTATAAACCTATTCATGTGTATGGTGTATTATAATATATTATCTTAAATGATTCAGCAAGTTTATGTGAGTATAGACACAAGGTGTATGTTTTGTCTTGTACTAAATGTTAGTAAATGTTGTATGTGGATGTGTGAATTGTATGATGTTCAATAATTAGCGTGAACTTGTTTTATTTCATGCAGTAGATGGGCTAACAGACTACAGATTGCCCTGTGTCATGGCCATAACATTGTTTCTTACCAAGGGAGGATAGCATGCTTACTGTGTATGGTCATCAAAGTACTTGCATGTAATGCCTATTGGTCATTCTTTAAATATATTAAAAATGAATAAAGCATGTACAATTTGTAGTCAGTGTGCTGTTTTGAATTTGAAGATGTGCATTAGTCAAGCAACCATGGTCATAGTTGAGGACAGCATCTTATGGCAACCAACCACTTTTTGAAGGAAATTTTTCTTGGAGAATTTCACCCCTGGTCACTGTTGTGCAATGCCCACTAACTGGTTACTAACTTAGGTAGGAGAGGAATGCAACTCCAGAATTATTCAAACTTCAGACCCATCAAATGAATACAGTATAAAATATATATGAATACACGTAAGTTTATGGCATACTGTTGCAATTCTTCAAAAGGCATCAATGTACATATACGATTAGTCAAATGTTGATGTTATGAAACGCGATATGTACAGGTATGAGATACAGAAATATCAAATGATGGACAAAGGAAATTCAGCCACTTTTCTTCTACCAGTTTATAGTTGCAGAGGTTATGGATGTACATAAGAAACGTATTCAATGGAAAAGAGGTTCAACCTTAAGGAATCCATACAAATCAAATATGTACCTAGATGTACTGATGTAAAGATTATGGGCTTTATAAAATTCACAGTTTTCTACATCAGATTAAGATAACATTAACAGGTAAAACATGGAGTGTGTGTGTGTGTGTGTGTGTGTGTGTGTGTGTGTGTGTGTGTGAGAGAGAGAGAGAGAGAGACAGACAGACACACACACAGACAGACACAGACAGACACACAGACAGACACACACATACAGACAGACATACACACAGACATACACACAGACAGACACACACAGACAGACACACACAGACAGACAGACAGACACACAGACAGACGCACAGACAGACACTGAGACAGACACACAGACAGGACAGGACAGGACAAAGACCAAGACCAAACCAGAGCAGACCAGGACAGACAGACAGAGAGAGAGAGAGAGGATGCTTCAAGTATGAAATTTGAGGAAGATAAGCAGATTTCAGTTAAGGTGTATGGAAAAAAAGGACGAACGTTTACCTGAATCAGTCGAAGATCTGTGTGACAACCCGTTCGTGGCATCCGACTCTTTGTTTGCAGATCTTTAATTGTGACGATGGGTGCATAGTTTGCAAAGGACGCCGAGTCTCGGAAGATCGACTCGATCCTCCTTGAACTGTGAGTGTGAGGGAGTAAACTTGCTTCTATCAGAGACAAGAAATCCGTACCTCATGAAAGTCGGCAATTACACTACCAAAAATATCGCCACTTCTGCCACCGCCTGCTCTATCGCCGACACGCATTTTTTGACTCCGAAGCCCTAAGCAAACGAAAGAGGCAGCAGGGTGCCGTGAGAACGTCTATCAAGGGAAACAACTCTGTAAGTGACTAGATTTTGTTAGTGCAAAATAGTAAAATTAGATATCTTAAGAAAATATTATCTTCTGATATATGAAATATTACAGTTACACATAAGTTCATAATAGTGACAGATTTCATTGAAATTTCTTTTAAGAAAGACTTAAATTAGCCATCAGGGCAAATAGTTTACCTGCAGACGAGCTGCGTTTTAGGGGTAGATTATCTCCCCTTTGACCACAGGCCGTTAGTGTAACCAACTTGCTTCAGAGTTCTAATTTGATCCACTTTCTTCAATCAGAACATTTTGAAAAACAACCCCGGGTGTACATTCTACACCAAAATTCAGCTAGAGAAAATGCTTGCAAATCAATGAGCAAGTTTTATATACATTTGAATCGTAGATTTAATTTTCCCATTTATGTTTCAACGAAAAGTCACATTGTGTTGTGTTACATTTAGTTAGGGAAATATCTCCTGATCATGTACATTTGCTCAGTTAGCTCTCGTTTAAAAAGTATTATTCATGCAAGTTTTAGATACATTTGAATCGTAGATTTAATTTTCCCATTTATGTTTCAATGAAAAGTCAGATTGTGTTGTGTTACATTTAGTTAGGGAAATATCTCCTGATCATGTACATTTGCTCAGTTAGCTCTCTTTTAAAAAGTATTATTCATGCGTGTACCTTCTCCATTTTTACTGACTTATCTCATTTATCTGTTACTAATATAGGTAATTTCTCTTCGTGTACAATATGAACAGGCCTCTGAAGAGACCTCAAACGTCGACAACGTCAAGTCAAGACATAGTCCGTGAAAACAGCAGTAAATATGTGTGTTGCTCTGCGCATCAACATTGAGCAATCCATCGAATGGCAGTCTCCGCTGTACACAACTTTTGTGGACTTTCAAAAAGCATTCGACAGCGTCGACAGGGAAACCATCTGGAAGCTGATGCAGCACTATGGAATCCCGCAAAAGCTCATAAGCATCATCCAGCAGCTTTATGAGGACTCATCTTGCCAGATTATTCACAACGGGAAGCTGACTGACCCCTTCGCAGTGAAGACAGGAGTGAGACAGGGTTGTATGCTCTCGCCGACAATTTTCCTGATCGTCATAGACTGGATCATGAGAAGAACCACAGAGGGCAGCAGCACTGGCATCCAGTGGACCTTCACCAAACACCTAGAGGACCTGGATTTTGCGGACGACGTCGGCCTCCTGTCCCACAAACAGCAGCATGCACAGTCCAAGCTAACCCGACTAGCGGAGGAGGCAGGAAAGACCGGCCTGAAAATCAACACCAAGAAGACAGAGGTGATGCGTATGAACAACCGACTACATCAGCCACTACAGCTACAGGGAGAAGACCTAGTGGAAACTGACCACTTTGTCTACTTAGGAAGCGTGGTCAACATTGATGGCGGCGCAGACGACGACGTTAAGAGCAGGATTAACAAGGCAAGGGTAGCGTTCAACACCCTGCGTCCCATCTGGAACTCCAAGGCCTTATCCCAGCGCAGCAAAGTTCGCATCTTCAACACTAATGTGAAAGCAGTCCTCCTCTATGGGTCCGAAACATGGCGGGTAACCAACACCATCACCAACAAGGTACAGACTTTTGTCAACAAGTGCTTGCGCCACAACCTCAACATCAGGTGGCCTGAGAAGATCTCCAACACAGACCTATGGAAGAGAACCAACCAGAACCCCATCAGTCAGGACATCAAGAAAAGGAAATGGGGGTGGATAGTTCACACACTGCGCAAACCAGCCGACAACGTCACGAGGCAAGCACTTGACTGGAACCCACAGGGAAAAAGAAAAGTGGGACGGCCCAAACAGTCGTGGAGAAGGTCTGTCGAGAGCGAAGTGAAGGACGCCGGAATGACGTGGACCCAGCTGGGGAGAGCAGCCCAGAACAGAGTGCGTTGGCGAGGTGTTGTTGCGGCCCTATGCTCCACCGGGAGTCTACAGGAATAAGTCAAGTAAGTCAAGTCTGAATTGGTCTGTATTGTGTCGTATTGTTGTACTGTGTTGTTTTGCTATGTTACGTAAGTGTTGTTAGCTGCAAGTCAGCACTCGGGGTAAAACTCACTTGATGCATGGTCAGCGCTTTTTTTCCTTTTTCTTTCTGGCAGAGACGAGTGCCACTTTCCAAAGTTGACTTTGTTGTCCAACCCTATTTTCGGATTTCGCTGTCTCCTCTCTATTGTTCTCTCCGCCAATGTCATTAAAGTCCTATTTATTTTTTTGTCTCAACACTTTCGTTCATCATTTATCGCTTCATCCCTACCGCAATCATCTGACCCTGAGAATGAGAATTCCCTCGATCGTTTCCATTCACTAGCTCAAGTGCATTATTTTTTTTTAACCCTGAGAATGAGAATTCCCTCGATCGTTTCCATTCAATAGCTCAAGTGCATTATAATTTTTCTCCATAGCCTAGAAAGTCATTTTGTCTTGTTATTCAAAATAGCACCGAAACGCGTACAATAAAAGGTTTGAGCAGCAGTCGAAAGGCGAAAGGGACGCTAGAAAGAGTTCTAACACCGAAACGCGTACAATCAAAATTTGAGCGGCAGTCGAAACGCGTACAATCGAAAATTTGAGCAGCAGTCGAATGGCGAAAGGAACGCTAGAAAGGGTTCTGTCAAAGAGTTCTGGGATCACAGGGCAGCCATCGTGTTGCAGATGACCGAATAAATAAACACGAACAGTGTGGAGCAGTTACACTGTGAAAAGTGCGGTGGTCACTGGCCCTAGGCCTGTGGAACCCGCAGTCTCTCTCCGCAGTCATCTCGTGATCTGGATGAGGCAAGGAC
Organism: Theodoxus fluviatilis; assembly: GCA_034096865.1. NCBI lineage: Eukaryota > Metazoa > Mollusca > Gastropoda > Cycloneritida > Neritidae > Theodoxus > Theodoxus fluviatilis. Next base: position 6,075 of record JAWQFJ010004534.1, on the reverse strand, counting down.
ACAGAAGGCATTGCCTCGGAGGATAGCCATCCCGATTCGTTGTTTGAGCCACATGGTCTCCCGTGGCTCGCCCGTCTCCCCCTTCAGTCTTCGTCCAATTTCCTCGATGGTCTTGAGTGTTGAAGGTCCGAAGACTCCGGTGGTCTCGAAGGCGAGGGGCTCAAAGCGGTGTCGTTCGGTCAGGATGTGGTATTTTGTCCTCTTCGCCCCTTCCGCTGCCTCTGCTGCAGATGACGGTTGCAGGGCGCTGGAAATGATGTTACTGGGGGCGAAAGAATCCACGCACGTCACATCCCAGACCAAGCTTCGGCCGTTTGAGAAGGGGAAGATGGTCATCCCATCAGGACGCTTGCCGTCGCCTCTGTCGAGCCCGGTTGGTTCCAGGACAGATGGTATTCCAGCGCTCTGGAGGGCACGTCTCACCACGTCGTTCAAAGCAGAGTGGCGTGGGAAGCGGCCGGCGCTTAGCCGACAGGAGAGGGCGTGATGTCCAAGGGCGTCCATAGCTTTATTGTCTATGCACATGGCTCATAACCAAATCACCAATCATTAATGTGGGAAATAAGAAATGTCTCCCCAATTTCGCAGAGTTCTGACGCGTATCTCCTTTTCGCACAACAAACAAAAACAGTAACAGCAACTACTACTACTACTACTACTACTACTACTACTACTTCTACTACTACTCTACCACTGTTACTACTACTACTACTACTACTACTTCTACTACTACTACTACTACTACTACTACTACTACTACTACTAGTACTACTACCGCCACCGCCGCCACCACCACCACTAGTCCTACTCATGATACTTTTACCACGACGATTTCTACTTCACTACTGCTACTACTACTACCATCACCACTACCACTAACACTATCACTACTACTACTACTACTACTACTACTACTACTACTACTACTACTACTACTACTACTACTACTACAACTACTACTACTACTACTGCTACTATCGCCAACGCCGCCACCACCACCACCACCGCCACTACCACCACACCACCACCACCACTCCTACTCATGATACTATTACCACCACCACTACTACTACTGCTACTACCACCATCACCATTACTACTACTACTACTACTACCACCACCACCACCACTACTACTACTACTGCTGCTGCTGCCGCTACCACCGCAACCACCACCACTACCACCATCACCACCATCACTTCTACTCCGACAAGTTGTATATCTTTACTAGATGGTTTACCCATCTCCACCTTTTCCCGTCTCCACCTTTTCCCGTCTCCACCTGTTCCCGTCTCCACCTTTTCCCGTCTCCACCTTTTCCATTTCCCTCTCCCCCTAAATAAAAAAACCGCTGGCGCTGAACCTCCAGGTTTTGGCATATTAAAAAATAAATTAAAAAAGGATCGGACCCGCAACCTCTCGAGAAAAGCTCTCTCTCTCTCTCTCTCTCCCCCCCCCCCCCCCCCCCCCCCCCTGTACTCCTCCTATCCCTTATCTCGAGCCGCCGGCTCCTCTCCCGGTGGCTGGCATTGTTCTGTCAGCTTTGATCACGTCAGGCATTTCGCCATTCCGTTAATTAAACAGCCCTCGCCATTCCATGAATTGACTACTTAGGGAGGTACGACCTTAAAAAAGCCACTTTCTCTTCAAGCCTCGATTCTGAAAATTTGATACATTCAATCGGACCTAACTTCCAGTTAGTGTGCAAAATCTCAAGGAAATCCGTCCAGTAGTTTTTGAGATATAAGCCGTGGAGTCGGGACAGACAGACACACACACACACAGACAGACAGATAAAAACCGCTGGCGCTGAACCTCCAGGTTTTGGCATATTAAAAAATAAATTTAAAAAAGATCGGGTTCGAACCCGCAACCTCTCGAGAAGAGCTCTCTCTCTCTCTCTCTCTCTCTCTCCCCCCCCCCCCCCCCCCCCCCCCCTCCTGTACTCCCTTCCCTTATCTCGAGCCGCCGCTCCTCTCCCGGTGGCTGGCATTGTTCTGTCAGTTTTGATCACGTCACGCATTTCGCCATTCCATGAATCGCGTATTTGGGGAGGCACTCTGGAGTGTACGACCTTAAAAAACCACTTTCTCTTCAAGCCTTGATTCTGAAAATTTGATACATTCAATCGGACCTAAGTTCCAGTTAGTGTGCAAAATCTCAAGGAAATCCGTCCAGTAGTTTTTGAGATATAAGCCGTGGAGTCGGGACAGACACACACACAGACAGACAGACAGATGTAGGACCTCCAGTAAACCTGGAGGGATAATCGTACCGTAGATACTTCCCCCCCCCCCCAACCCTCCCCCCCACGCCTCACCCCCCCCTCAGCCTAACCCCCCCCCCCCCCCCCCGGTCTCACCCCCCCCCCCGGCATCACGCTCACCCCCCCCTCACCCCCCCCCGGTCTGTCTCACCCCCCGGCATCCCCCCTCCCCCCGGCCTCCCCCCCCCGGCCTCCCCCTCCCCCCCAGTCTCACCCCCCCCCCCTCCCCCCACCAAACATCAACACTTGATGAGATAGCGAGCTCAGACCCGTAAAATCTCGTGCATCATGAAGCACAAGTTGGAGCCAAGTTCCCTTCACCCTCAATAGTCCCATGACTAAAAAGTTCCAGACGGAATATCTTCGGAACGTTCAGAGGTACACCTTCCAAAACGCGACGACTACCCCCATCAAGTCACAGGGGAGCAACATGCCAAATTTCACGGAGATCCGTGCACTGGCGGCCGAACACATAGAGGGGCTGGACAGATAGATGGAAAGAGACACGAAACCATTTGGGTTTTATATATATAGATCACTACTATTACACCCAGCAGCAGATGCAGGAAATGACCAGCATTGTGGCAGACAACTCTACTCACCTGGGCCTCAGCATCCACAAAGGGAAGAGCAAGCTCATGAAAGTCAACTCTACCAACACATCGCCCATCACACTGAATGGCGAAGCGCTAAAAGAAGTGGACGACTTCACCTACCTTGGCAGCATTGTCAACAAGCAAGGTGGAACCGACGCAGATGTGAAGGCAAGAATTGGAAAAGCCAGGACAGCCTTCCTCCAACTGAAAAACATTTGGAGCTCAAGAGACCTGTCCATCAAAACAAAGATCAGGATTTTCAACACCAATGTTAAGTCTGTTCTGCTCTACGGCACCGAAACATGGAGGACCACTGTAACCACCAACAAGAAGATCCAGACATTCATCAACTCATGTCTGCGCCGCATTCTACAGATACGATGGCCTGAAAAGATCAGCAACGAGGAGCTCTGGCAACGCACAAACCAACAATCAGCAGATCAAGAGATCATTCAAAGGCGCTGGAGATGGTTAGGGCACACATTACGCAAACTGGTCCCAAACACCACCAGACAGTCCCTTTCATGGAACCCACAAGGGAAGAGAAAGAGAGGTAGACCTCGCAACAGTTGGCGCCGAGACCTAGACGCCGATGTCAAGAGAACAGGCCACTCCTGGGAACACTTGGAAAAGATTGCTCAGGACCGGGATGGCTGGAGAACCCTTGTTTGCGGCCTATGCCCCAGGAGGGGTCAAAGGCGTAAGTAAGTAAGTAAGTAACTATTACTTCTACTGCTACTGCTGCCATCACCACAAACACCACTGCACTGGTGGTGGTTGCCAGTTGCAAACAACAATGGCAAACTGTGCAATCTAATTTCTCCTCCGCCTGTGTGTCGATGTGACTCGCTAAGCCAGTACTCGAGCCACATTGGGGGCATTGCAAGGCTGCTCTGTAGATGTCCTGTCCTGAGCTGCAGCCCTTCTTCTCTCCTTGGCAATGGCGAGTCAGCTCCGTCTTGACTCTTTGAAGGTGGCCGTCGCTTTCCTTGCGCCCGCCTTCCAACCGGTTGAGTCCTTTGCCAGGAACTCAAGATCTTTTGATTGGTGGCACGTACACCGCTGCTGTTCCTTCACACAGTTCTTGAATGGTTTCTTGGGGCGCCCTAGGTTTCTGTTTCCACTACGTACACTACTACCATTGCTGCTGCTGCTGTTGCTGTCACTGCTTCTACTACTACTCCTCCATCTGCTACTCCAGTGCAGTCATTCACCACAGCTTGTCTGTAATCCGAATCACACATGAAGACCAAGAGCTCAACCTACTCTCGAGAACAATTAACGTCTCAGGAAGCATTTATATATACTCGCCTTGTTGGTGGCGGTGTGGTTGTTTTCAATGTTTCGTGTCATACTTTGTCTGAGGTGGGATTGGAGGTGGGCATGGGAGAGACTGCAGGGGGACGGGAATGGTGTGCGCGCGCGCGCGCGCGCGCGCCCGCGTGTGTGTGTCTTAAAGAGGGGTGGGGGGTGGGGTAGGGGGCCGGGAGAGAGGGGTGGGGGAGTAATTTTAGCAGTAATTGGGAGGAATTTTCATTTGAAATGATTGGGAAATAGATGGGGAGGATCAACGAATGGCATTAAAGAACTACATGTACATTATATGGTCTGAATGGCTGCCAAGATTAGACACTGCTGTGTGCCCATGTGCACGAATGATGCGAGGTGCGAATCGGATCGGTTTTTATCGTTTCATTAATTGTATTCCAAAGGAATTAAACAATTATGGATACTGAAGATTCTTCGCAATGTCGGTCTGAAATTCAAGGCGTTCATGCAGGGTGTAGCAACAGCGTAAACATTCAGTGACTCACAAATCAGTGTTATGATAGCAATGATAATGATACTCTTCACTTTAAAATTTGTCCTTTTTGATTAAATTCTCTTGGGGAAATTTTACTCCCGGTCGCCGCTCTGCAGCGCTCAGTGATCGTTTTTACTCCTCGATAGCAGAGCCTATAAATTATGGGTGAAACACCTTGCCCAAGGATGCAACCCTAGGATCTGTGCAGCTTCGAACACCACATCCATTAGCTGCAATTAAAGCGACTGCAGGTCAAACGCTCGATCTTTCTGCTCGGCTACAGCAGAGCCCCACAGTGTTTAACGCCTTATACATGTGGTTCGATCATCGTTGAATGAACGAATGAATGAATGAATGAATGAATAAACGAACGAATGAATGAATGAATGAATGAATAATACAGAATGAACATAATTTATACGGCAAATAGTTGGTTATCATGACAGCGAGTCAAGCTACGAGTTCGATCCCTAGTTATTCGCCTCTTTCGAAATGCATAGAGAGACGCGATGAGGTCCCGTCGAAAGCTCATACGAATGCAGCAATTATGTGACCAGGAAAAGACAGAAGATGCAATACGTAGGTTGTTGCAAAAAAGCTTCTGTATATATACTATCTATGTAGTTTCTGTGACAGAATACGAGTGGAGCTGAAACCGTGTGCTGTGCAGGCCTCGCTTTGAAGCTAACGTTGCCGCCTCGTGAATATAATTAGAATATATACGCCAGTTCCTGCCAGCCCACCCCCCAGTGCTCTCCCGTCTTGCATGAGTACACGGTCAGCCCCTCAGCCTCTACTCGCAGGTTGAAACCATGTCTTTTGACAGGCGGAGATGGGCGAGCATGCTTTGGGGTTGGACAATGTGCGAGGCGCAGTGCCGTGGTTCTATCCCTGGGACGGAGAAATCTAGGTTTATTTAAATATCGTGACAATGCGGGATGTTATATTGGCTGCAACCTTGTGTCGTTAGCTTTAGTTTAAACGTCTACGACGGGCCAAAGCAAAAAGACAAAAAGTATTTACAGGAACTTCCCAACCCTTTAAACTTGTTTAGAATGATCCACTGGGCGCAAACTCGACAGTACACTGCTCAAGAGATTTGCGAGCGCGATATTTCCAGTGGTAATGGCATAGTTTCCAGGAACGTGTCCACGTGTGAGCAAGCCTTCGCCACCTCTGGTAATTTTGTAGTGAAAGGCCTTTAATAGCCTACAAAGGCTGATAAGAAGTAAAAACATTCATCACAACAAGCAAATGTGACATTTCTCAGCAGTTTTGCATCGATCTAGTCCACATTACTTTGCTGACCGCTGTAAAACGACAGACATGAACATGGAGTAGGGTTTCTTGTCCACAGAGGAATAACATCTTGTGTTATGGGCTGCCGACCAGTCTCGAGTCGCATCATC
>JAWQFJ010004532.1:0-55239 GCA_034096865.1 Theodoxus fluviatilis | reverse complement strand
GCAATAATGGGGGGTGTTTTGGCTTTCGACTCAAATTTTTGTAGACAGGGCGTTGTGAAATCGAAATTATGGCTGGTTCATGGCGAATGCGAGGATGGTCTGCCATGCGCCTGTGGCCTATTAGTCCGTTTAAAGCTAGTTGCTTAGTCGGAGTCGTGAGACGATCGCAGCCAGTAAGTACCCAAAACTTCTGCACTGCCATCGCTGGTACCGGTTAATTGTCTAGTTAGCCGTACCGATCCCCTCAGCGCGCGCGCTTAGAAAGGACGGCAGATGTCGAAAAACACTTTCTTTACTTTCCTTGGGCTCCTCCGTATATGTTAAGTGTCTATGATACTGAGAGACGTGTGTTTAATCAGCTTCCTCTAATTTAAATATTTTTGCATGACTTTAACCGCACGGGCCGGATCTCTTGACATAAACATCCGCAGGGATACGTGCACGAAACGTTACGATTATTAGCGTCTCCACTGACAGAGCAATGTTCTATCAACCTGCAGACCTAATATGCGCTCACCGCCGCGTAGCAGATGCGCGAGCCAACCGCCCATTTCGAATGCAACACCCAAATATTTGCGAGCAACGTAATTTACACAAACAGGCCCTGCTACAAAAAACAAAGCCAAAACAACCCCACCATTATTGCCGAGTCAAATCGTATTATTATTACACCATTTACACCGTACATATATTCATCACACATGATCGCAGAACCGACAGCATCAGGAAAAAATGAAGCAACCACGAACGTACTCCGTTCGAAATCTTCCATCAACCAGAATTCATCCTAGGTGAGCAGACAGTTACTCCACGGAAAAAAAGCGTCGTCCCTCAGAAGCCAGGACTACGATTGTCATTTTACACCCCTTTTTTTTTTTTGAAAAAAAGCTCTGGACTTGACCCTGAGTGTTTGAAAAACTTCCGTCCCATTTCGAATCTTCCCTTTGTTTCAAAACTACTTGAAAAAGTCATTCTGTCCCAACTTCAAGAACACCTTCTAGCCAACGGCCTGTTTGACACGTTCCAGTCCGCCTACAAGAAAAACCACTCCACTGAAACTGCTTTACTTCACATCTCCGACCTCCTGCTCTCCTCCGCCGACAATAAAGAAACCTCTGTCCTTGCGCTGTTGGACCTGTCCGCTGCGTTTGACACTATTGATCATTCTATCCTTATTTCTCGTCTCTCTTCTACCTTTGGCATCTCTGGTTCAGCTCTTACCTGGTTCTCATCCTACCTATCTGACCGCAAACAAACTGTCTCTGTCAATGGCCTTCTTTCTTCTCCCAGAGCACTCAAGTACGGAGTCCCTCAGGGCTCGGTGCTTGGGCCAGTTCTGTTCACACTCTATACCCTGCCCCTTTCTGACATCATCAAAGCCCACAACTGCAATTTTCACAAATATGCTGATGACACCCAGCTTCAAGACTCCGCTCCTCCTCGTGACCTGTCTATCATTCTCCACAACTTATCTCTCTGCATTTCCTCCATCAAAGACTGGATGCTCCAAAACAAACTCTGCCTGAATGACAGCAAAACTGAATCCCTCTGTGTGGGTTCTCAGAAGTCACTGTCTCTTGTTTCTGATCACTTTTTGGAGGTGGGTGGGACTGAAATTCCATTTCAAAAGTCTGTTAGGGATCTGGGTGTTTTGATTGACTCAACACTCTCAATGCATGAACAAATCAGTCAGATCTGCCGCTCCTGCAACTTCCAACTGAGAAAGATCTCCTCTGTCCGTAGCTTTCTCACACAAGAGGCTGTCATTCAGCTTGTCACTTCCCTCATTCTAAGCCGTCTCGACTACTGCAACTCCCTGCTTGCAGGACTACCATCCAAACAAATCTCTCGCCTTCAGCGGGTTCAAAACAACGCTGCCCGTCTCATCTTCAGAAAATCCAAGAGAACACATGTTACCCCTCTTTTCATGAAACTCCACTGGCTTCCTGTTGAGTACAGGATCCAGTACAAACTCGCCACTCTCGCCTTCCGTTGCTTTGACGGAACTCTGCCGCCCTATCTCTCATCTCTTCTTCAGATCTACCAACCCTCTCGCTCTCTCCGCTCAGGCTCTGAAAAACTTCTCTGCAAACCTAAAACCACCACCAAATCCTTTGGCCAGAGATCCTTTCACTTTCAAGCACCTTCTGTCTGGAATGCTCTGCCGTCATCTCTCCGTGGCATCACTTCTCTTCCTTCCTTCAAATCTAACCTCAAGACCCATTTTTTCCGTAAAGCTTTTTCTGTTTAGTGCCCCTAGGGCCTGACTGCTTCCTGAGAACCGTTAGCATTGTACATATCTGTATAAACTGTTTGTTTTGTTTTGTGTTTTTTTTTTCGTCTGTATGAATGTTGACTGAATGTCTGGTTTGTGTTGCTGTGTTGTTTTATATCATCTGCTTTTCATCTTTGTTTCTCTTCCTTGATGTATATTACTTTCATTTACATTCCTATTGTGTGTTTTTTATTTCTATTTTCTTTTCTTTCTTTTTTTTGGCGCTTTGAGTCTCACTGTGTGGGAGTATTGCGCGTTATAAGAGCGATCTATTATTATTATTATTATTATTATTATTATTATTATTATTATTATTATTATTAATCGTACTACAATATGCCGTTGCTGCCCTAACAGGTACCCTGTTTTCCTCCTGAGCGGGGAGTGATGTGATGTGATGTGATGTTCGTCCATCGGGATCGATGAGGACCATAAATGTCATCATTTCATCTGGTTGTGGGTCCTCAGATGGCTGGTGAGACCAATCCGGGCCCGAAAGAGTCTGTTGCAGTGTGGACAGGGAAGTGCAGGTGGCTGACCAGGGGAAGACGAACTGCTGGCTCTGGACTTCCTGGTGGCTCGCTTCACAGCAGCATCACTCGATCTTCTCTGTTCAAAAGCTGCTGCACCAGCATGGACTGTACTGCGCCAGGCGGAGCGGTCTGAAGCAACACTCTCCCAGCTGTCAGGATCTATGCAGCAGTTCTTCAGAGAGGCTTTTAGGGTGTTCTTGTACCTCTTCTTTTGTCCGCCAAGGGATCGCTTCCCCTGCAGGAGTTCTTGTGTGAATGGAGATGAATGAATGGATAATATCAAGTGTTGATTAATGATTTCTTTTTGACATCTAATAGCTTGTGTGAATGGAGATGAATGAATGGATAATTTCAAGTGTTGATTAATAATTTGTTTTTGACATCTAATAGCTTGTCTTAAAGGAGATGAATGAATGGATAATTTCAAGTGTTGATTAATGATTTGTTTTTTACATATAATAGCTTGTCTTAATGGATATGAATGAATGGATAATTTCAAGTGTTTATTAATGATTTGTTTTTGACATCTAATAGCTTGTCTTAATGGAGATGAATGAATGGATAATTTCAAGTGTTGATTAATGATTTGTTTTTGACATCTAATAGCTTGCCTTAATGGAGATGAATGAATGGATAATTTCAAGTGTTGATTAATGATTTGTTTTTGATATCTAAATGCTTGTGTTAATGAAGATGAAAGATTGGATAGTTTCATGTGTTCGTTTGTTTTTGTTTCCGAATATATTGATTAGACTACATGAGTAAAGTTTGTGTCATACAGTTATTGCGTCTTTCCTTCCTTTCAATGTAATTAATGTACAGTGCGATTGTCTGTTGGTGACATTCAAATTCCATTGCCATCTTTCTGTCTTCATATCCAACTGACAGGGAAGGAGCACTATAGAGTGGTCAAATGTAACAATGGACCCGATGATTGAAGGTGCATCTCTTTTAGTGGACACTACATAATTCACAGTGCCGCGGAAGCGGTATGTGAAAGGCCAGTAGCAGGACAGTGAAGCCAGAGACAGTTCAGTTCGTATGTACTAATACAGCGACGACGGAGTTAAACAGGTTATACAGTGCAATTTCTGTTGTTAAATTGATACAAAAAGTAGAGTTTTAATACGATGCACAATGCCTGTGTTAAAGTCCGTAGTCGATGATTACCGCAGCCTATTCTAGAACGCTCTGGGACTCTTTCTGTTTCAAACTTATCCACTTAAGGGGAGACCTCCAACTTCAACTAAGATTAGCAGATACATTCAATGGCATGGTGTTTTTAGGACACATAATGAAAGAAATTAAGAAAATGGCATCTCAAACTGTGGTCATACTGAAGATTTTGTCACGAGCATAGAAAAGGTTCATAATAGTAGCAAAATGCGGGCTTCAACGATTTTATTCAGTGGCCGGGGAAGAGTTCACTAGAGGTCATATGGTAATTAGCAGCTGCGCCATGATGGTAGGTTAAAAAACTTCCGGTGCTATATGTTGGGGTATGTTTCGGGTCTGTGTTGAGGAGTGATTATCGCTAGATCGTGGCAAAAGAATGGCATTAAAGCATGCAAAAAGTTTAATTAGATAAAACAAACTAATCGAAAATAGTCATAATAGACTATTGTAACGTATAATTTCTGCACAAAACCCGCAGAAGATAAGTAAACAAACCACACCGTACATACCTAGCAGACGAACACGATCGAACCGTAGCCACTACGGGGAGGGGCCGCTATTGCGGAGGGCCGCTATTGCGGGATTTTTTAAAACAAAAGTTCCTCGGGCAATTTTGATTCTTTTGTCCTAAAACGCATTAAAAAACCATAACATTTTTGTTACTTTTTTGCGGGGGGCCGCTATTGCGGGATTTTTTGGGTCAAAAGTTCTTGAGGCCATTTTGATTATTTTGTCCTAAAACGCATAAAAAACCATAACATTTTTGTTACTTAAAAAGAAACTTATAATTTTTTCGAGTTAGGGCGTAGGGACCACCCGTTGAGAGTCAAACGTGGGATGGAGTTAGAATATAAAGCTTCACCCGTTATTGATAAAAACTCTGGAGAGAGAGGGACGGGGAGAGAGAGAGAGAGAGAGAGAGAGAGAGAGAGAGAGAGAGAGAGAGAGAGAGAGAGAGAGAGAGAGAGAGAGAGAGAGAGAGAGAGACTGTGATACCGTCTTTGAAGGTCGAATTTCATGACAGACATTAAAATGATAGCATACTCGATGTAATGTCGGGCAGTAAAGGGCCGATTAATTAAAAATGGCTCTTTCATTCTCACCGCCCACCGGAAGGAAGGCGGAGGAATACCGTGGACTGTTTTTGTTCTCTGCACGAGAAAAGCGTGCACGGCATGAGTCGTGACATCAAAGAAATCACGCGCTACCGGAGTGTTAGGGCGCGTTTCTTAGGCGGATAATCTCGAGGGTTAGGCGTTGCCTACGTTTCTCGCTCATAAACCGTAGCTGCGTCTCGCTCGCCATTGACTAGACATCGAGGCGAGCCACTTGTCTAAAAACGCGCCTTCAGTCTCCAAGTCGGTCTGGCTGTGCGGTCACGTGACGTGACAGGGACTGCAGGTGTCCCCTGATTAATCTCCCTCCCCCCCCCTCCCCCTTGCCCCGGCGCGGGCTCTGTATTGCGGGGGGGCCACTATTGCGGGATTTTTTTGGTCAAAAGTCCTTAGGGCCATTTTGATTCTTTTGTCCTAAAACGCATAAAAAACCATAAAATGTGTGTTACTTTTTTTCGAACAAAACATGTTTTCGTGTTGTTTTTTCAAAATATTTTCCCCAAAGTTCCGGTCTGGATGTTTTTCACCCGCCAAAAGTTGCAAATATGGCTAGGATTGAGACTGCTAGCCGGAAAAACGGAAAAGTCCTCGTTTTGGATGGGTACAATATCAGAAAAAGAGAGATATGGTAAATTTCTTCAACTGGCGATGTTGGAAAGGGGTCGGCTCTCTATTGCGGAGGGCCGCTATTGCGGAGGGCCGCTATTGCCGCTATTGCGGAGGGCCGCTATTGCCGCTATTGCGGAGGGCCGCTATTGCGGGATTTTTTTATTAACAAAAGTTCCTCAGGCAATGTTGATTCTTTTGTCCTAAAACGCCAAAAAAACGTAACATTTTTGTTACTTTTTTCAACTTGTAAATGTTTTCGGTTTTTTTTCTATTGCGGGGGACCGCTATTGCATGATTTTGTGAGTCAAAAGTTCTTAAGGCCGTTTTGATTATTTTGTCCTAAAACACATAAAAACCATAAACTTTTTTTTAACTTAAAAAAACAACAACTTAAAATGTTTTCGAGTTAGGGCGTAGGGACCACCCGTTGAGTCAACCGTGGAATGGAGTTAGAATATAAAGCTTCACCCGTTATTGATTAAAAAAACTCTGGAGAGAGAGGGATAGGGAGAGAGAGAGAGAGAGAGAGAGAGAGAGAGAGAGAGAGAGAGAGAGAGAGAGAGAGAGAGAGAGAGAGAGAGAGAGAGAGAGAGAGAGAGAGAGAGAGAGAGAGAGATTATCCACCTAAGAAACGCGCCCTAACACTCCGGTAGCGCGTGATTTCTTTGATGTCACGACTCATGCCGTGCACGCTTTTCTCGTGCAGAGAACAAAAATAGTCCACGGTATTCCTCTGCCTTCCTTCCGGTGGGCGGTGAGAATGAAAGAGCCATTTTTAATTAATCGGCCCTTTACTGCCCGACATTACATCGAGTATGCTATCATTTTAATGTATGTCATGAAATTCGACCTTCAAAGACGGTATCAGTCTCTCTCTCTCTCTCTCTCTCTCTCTCTCTCTCTCTCTCTCTCTCTCTCTCTCTCTCTCTCTCTCTCTCTCTCTCTCTCTCTCTCTCTCCCTATCCCTCTCTCTCCAGAATTTTTATCAATAACGGGTGAAGCTTTATATTCTAACTCCATCCCACGTTTGACTCTCAATGGATGGTCCCTACGCCCTAACTCGAAAAAGTGTTTTTTAAAGTAACAAAAAGTTTATGGGTTTTTATGCGTTTTAGGACAAAATAATCAAAATGGCACTAAGAACTTTTGACCAAAAAAATCCCGCAATAGCGGCCCCCCGCAATAAAAAAAACGAAAATTTTTCTAAGTTGAAAAAAAGTAACATACGTTTTATGTTTTTTATGCGTTTTAGGACAAAAGAATCAAAATGGCCTAAGAACGTTTGTTTAAAAAAATCCCGCAATAGCGGCCCCCCGAATTTTCTAAGTTGAAAACAAAAAATAACAAAAATGTTATGGTTTTTTAGGCGTTTTAGGACAAAAGAATCAAAATTGCCTGAGGAACTTTTGTTTTTTAAAAAATCCGGTGGCCTTACGTAGCCTACAAAGGCTGATAAGGCGTAAAACTCCATCCATCCACCCACTCATCCATCCATCCATCCATCCATACCAGCTGACGAAGGACCAACTTGATCTGGAGGAACACTCAGCCAACGAGTGCCATGGAAAAATATTTAATTGTTGTACTCGGAACATCGGAGTACACGTTGGAAGAGTAAAGGAATTATAGGTCTTTGGAAGTCTATCGATTCTTCGTAGCAGGATTCATGGGAGATGCCTGCTGATTCTCGCCGGGTGTTTGTCTCGAAAGGTCAGATCTATTCTGTAAATCTTCTTTTTCCATCCTCTTCGTCTAGCTTCGGTCACTCTTTGCACAATTGGACCTAGATTGGTTTTCTCTGATGGAAAGTAGTAGGAGCGTTTGACTCCTCTTAATTTTTTTCTTTTTGTTGGTTGTTAAAACAATTTTTCACGCAGCAAGAAGTAGGTATGGTTGCACGTCTCCCGTAGCACAGCTTAGCAGACAGCGCTTGCCTCCTACCAACATGGCTGAAAGCACGTGGTTTCTACAAATAACTCCGGAAGTGACGACAACGCGTCCCCGGCCGTTGATGTTTCCTTTTGGCAAAGGCTGACAACGGGATGTCATCAAGTCACGCATTCAATGTGCTCTCGTGATGCTTTTCTGCACAGGAAAGATCGAGTGACACCGTGGAGTTAAGTTTGAAATAGGGGTCACCTAACTGTCCTGGACAGATAAAACTCATGGGCAGGGGTGATTTATGTCCTCAGCTGGCAAGGGGGTGGAAGGTGGTGTGGGGGTAGGGGTGAGGGGCGTGAGGTGGTATTAGAGTTGAAACCAATTTAACCCTTTAAGCCCGAAGATTGTTTTGTGTTTAGAAAAGAGAGACCTTGCTCTATCTGCAATCCGCCTGCTTGTGGATCCCGTCCCCTCGACCAGGCTTTCCTAAACAAGACAGGAAAATCAGTGAAGCTTCGGTATAACCCCTTTATTCAGACCGGCCGGAGAATTACTGGACCCAGACGCTACTCTATGGCCTTGTCCAAGGGGGTCCCTGGGGAGGTGGAGGAAAGAGAGGGGCCGCTCATCAGGCGTGTTGAGATAAAGTGGTTAACAACAATCGCGCAATACAGTTGACAAACGAAGGTGAAGAGGATGTAGAAAGAGTTAAAAGGGCAGAGGCATGCTTGCAGTTTGAAGAGTCTGACAGAAGGTCCAGTTGTGAGAGTAAACAGTCTGCCTCGAGAGCTAGTTTTTGCACTCTCGCTCCCACCACGGACTGTATACTGCAAGTGCTGGAAACTTTTTTAATCCCCATTCCATTCGTCCTCACTTTGCGATCGGATCGGCGGCCAGACTCGGTGATCATTCAGTCACTAGGGGCTATTGGGTGAGTTTTGTCACGCATAAGCTAGTGCTACCCACAATGCTGCTTGTACACTTCTGACGGAGGCGTCTCAAACCACGTGGGTTTTGATTCTCAGCACGCTTGGTCATGTAGACGTTCTTCATTTCAATGCTATTGTGGGAAGATGGTGGCACTAAATACATGTACAGTCGTATCTGATTTGCATAAGATTTTTTTACTGTTCGTAGATTTTTTCCCCCATCAATATCCGCTAATTCACCTTTTATAGAATTTACGCTTGGACTGTTTGTCTTGCTTTGAAAGATGATCGCGAATGGCATGACGGGAAGATCATCGCTGGTAGTTGCCTGTGTTTATTCTTTGTACTATAAGTCAATTGTCTGATTTAGATGTATACAACTTAAATATTGACATATTGTGAAGCACCAGTGAATTTTTTAAGGGATGAATAAAGGTTGTCTATCCGTCCGTCCATCCGCACGTCCGTCCGTTTGTCTGTCTTGTGTGGACCCAGGAAAGAGAGGTACAAGCATTCCTCCACTCCAAACGTGGAAGAAAAGGGCGTTGTTTTAACTTTGCAAAGTAGGACACTTACGATGCAGTAACTAATTAAGGTCCCCCCCCCAAAAAAAGAAAAAAAGAAAAAAAAAGAGCGAATGTTTGTAGTTACTATATCACGGGGAAAAAAGTGTGTGTGTGTGTGTGTGTGTGTGTGTGTGTGTGTGTGTGTGTGTGTGTGTGTGTGTGTGTGTGCGCGCGTGTGCGTGTGAATTTTGTAGATAGGTCAGCTTAAACTTTTAAAAAAACGTTATTTATCTAGAAGTCAAACAGAATGTAAATCAAAATTTCTCTTTTGCTGATAACGACTTTTAAAATTATTATTATTATTATTATTATTATTATTATTAGCATCATCATCATCATCGTCGTCGTCGTCGTCGTCGTCGTCATCATCATCATCATCATCATCATCATCATCATCATCATCATCATCATCATCATCATCATCATCATCATCATTAGTATTAAATAGTGGATTCCCCGAGTGCTCAGAGGCCAGGGAAGATGGGACAGTGCGCAGTTCGTTGCTTACCAAAGATTAGCTTAGCTAGTTGGCAAACAATAGGCCTATGTCAACTGCCTGCCTTTACGTCTGCCTGCCTTTACGTCTGCCTGCCTTTACGTCTGCCTGCCTTTACGTCTGCCTGCCTTTACGTCTGCCTGCCTTTACGTCTGCCTGCCTTTACGTCTGCCTGCCTTTACGTTTGCCTGCCTTTACGTTTGCCTGCCTTTACGTCTGCCTGCCTTTACGTTTGCCTGCCTTTACGTCTGCCTGCCTTTACGTCTGCCTGCCTTTACGTCTGCCTGCCTTTACCTTTACGTCTGCCTGCCTTTACGTCTGCCTGCCTTTACGTTTGCCTGCCTTTACGTCTGCCTGCCTTTACGTCTGCCTGCCTTTACGTCTGCCTGCCTTTACGTCTGCCTGCCTTTACGTTTGCCTGCCTTTACGTCTGCCTGCCTTTACGTTTGCCTGCCTTTACGTTTGCTTTCTTCATGTTGACACCGGTCTATTTCTCGCAAGATCTTGCAAGGTTCCTAGCGTAAACAACTCGCCCTTGGTGTTTTTCTTTACGCAATCTCGGCTTGTGCCTGAACGAAAATCTTTTCCATGTTTAATCCCACCACACAGAGTAAATGCTGGACTGTTGGCTTTGCAAAAAATGTAGTCAGATCAGCGAATATGAACTTTTTTTTTCAAATACGGCTTCAAATTAAAAAAACCCTGCAAGAGACAGTTGATCTTATATTTGCCAAGACTCGTAAATCGAATCAAATAATGTAGACTATATCACAATATTTCAGTTTAATTAATAAAGAAACCTTACCAAAGTGGTTGACTGGCGATAGGCGTTGGAATATGGAGTCTGTAAACAATGGCGGCTGCCGATGAATGAGATTCTATGCAGGGGCGCGTTGCATAGACGCGAGGAAAGGCAAGATCTGCGAGGAATAGGCCGGTGTCAACATGATGATACTGATAGCAGATAAAGGCGATGATGTAAATACTGCTTGGGGCTGGCTGTTCGGGTACCACTGGAGCAGACCCCGAAAACACTAAGACTGCAGCATTCCAGCTGATGAGGGAAGTATGCGATTCTTTACACATGTTGACATCGGCCTATGCCTCGCAGGACCTTGCGTCTGTGTGACAAAACCTCGTGCTTGTTTAACTCTCTCTCTCTCTCTCTCCCTCCCTCCCTCCCTCCCTCTCTCTCTCTCTCTCTCTCTCTCTCTCTCTCTCTCTCTCTCTCTCTCTCTCTCTCTCTCTCTCTCTCTGTACGTGTGTGTGTGTGTGTGTGTGTGTGTGTGTGTGTGTGTGTGTGTGTGTGTGTATACGTGCGTGTACGTGTTTGTGTGTGTAGTGTAGTACTAGCTGTAGTAGTAGAAAGATCCTATGGTAGTAGTGATAGTATAGTAGTAGTAGTAGAAGTAGAAACTGCAATTATTCCGGAAAGAGTCCAATGTTCGGCGTAAAGAACTGTTCTTAAAGTTAAAGCTTTTATTTTGACGTAGGTAAAGTACAACCATTTTACTTTTTTCTTCCAATTTCCAAATCTACATTAATTTTTCACCGAATAAAGAGAGCTTTGTTTAATATTAAATGTTCTTCAATTATTTAAATCCTTCTAGTCTAGATTATAAAAAAATTCATTCACTATCTCAATTGGCTTTCTTCTCCTCCTCCCCCCCCCCCTCTCTCTCTCTCTCTCTCTCTCTCTCTCTCTCTCTCTCTCTCTCTCTCTCTCTCTCTCTCTCTCTCTCTCCTCCCTCCCTCTCCCCCTCCCTCTCGATCTCTCCAACCCACTCACCCGGCCTCTCTCTCCAACCCACCCACCCACCCTCTTACTCTCATTCTCTCTTCCCTTCCTCCCCTTTGCCCAGCTCCCCCCCCCCCCCCCCCCCCTTCCCTCTCTCTTTCTCTCTCTCTGTGTCTCTCTCTCTCTCTCTCTCTCTCGCTCTCTCCCCCCCCACCCCACCTCTCTCTCTCTCTCTCTCTCTCTCTCTCTCTCTCTCTCTCTCATCTCTCTCTCTCTCTCTCTCTCTCTCTCTTACCACATTTGAATATTTTGCCTTAAGGGCTGAATGTAAGAAAGGCAATACTGCCTAATTCACTACCCTTGTAAAATAAAGTTCGTTCGTTCGTTCTCTCTCTCTCTCTCTCTCTCTCTCTCTCTCTCTCTCTCTCTCTCTCTCTCTCTCTCTCTCTCTCTCTCTCTCTCTCAACACTATTATTAGTATCAACGCGGTCGCCACTAATACGATCACGACTACCCACAGCGGTCGCTATCTTCAAACAAGGAAGTTATATTTACAAGCGTGAGCATTGTTTCCTTCCGTGCAGGTCTTTGACAGTGACATACATTACTATCTATCTATTAGTTACAGGCAAATCAAAACTTCAGATGTAAACGAATGTACTCTCAATAATTTAAATGAAAATTGTTTAATACAGTATTCCCCCAAGCGGTGTTTTCATAAACAAAATATGCCATTGGGTAATTTTGAATTGTAAAATGTCGTCAAAGATTTGATGTCAATTGTCATGCTCTAAAATTGAATTGCGAAGTTGTAAAAATCGCACACGCACGTAGAACAACGATTCTGAAAAACACGGGAACAGCATATACAAGTTCTCTTCATTATTATTTTATAATGCAATGTACTTAACTAACAAATTATTAGAAATGGCGTGTAGAATAATTCATTATTGAGGTACACAAAGACCGCAGAAAGATGATGTTTCTTTACTTATTGGATCGTCAATTTATATGTGCTTCGACTATCGACTGTCAAACTAACAATGAGCGCAGTTACCACTCTTGTGGAGTATTCAACGCTCGACTCGAAAACTCGACGTTTCTGGTCAGGAAGTGTACTCGTGCTATCAAGATGCAATAGCAGTTTCGAATATTCTGTGAGATTTGTGGTGACGTCTGTGTGTTGAGATGTTTCCTAGCTGATCAAACGTGTCGGATAAATCTCGGTCCATCTCCATCGTCCATGTTTCTCTTCGCGACTGATAATGTTTACTAGTCTAATGGGACGTCTTGTTGCTGTTTATGATGAGGTAGGCGTGGAAGTATTTGAGTGATGTCTTTCTCATTCATGTTTTCGTCTTCTTAAGTGTAGCTGTTCGATGTTAATCGATCGTCTGCGCGATGGATGTGGATTCGCATAAGAAACCACGACTTTTCTAAAATCTAATGGTGACGCCATGATTGGACTCATTGCAGAGATGCAGGTCCATTCAATGGATGCTTCGTGGCAACTGAGACACGTTGGGTTGAAACTCACCCGCAAGGATGTACCTGAGATCATGAGGTATGTTCGTATATATCGTTTCGAAATCATTGTCTCAGCGTTCAGATGATGACTCTGCTGGAATGTTCGACGGAATGCACGAGAAATGATGTTTTATTGCCGACTACGATGGAATGACGATGAAGTAACGACTCTCCTTGAGTTGAGTCACTTTTGTAAGTTATCTTGAGTTCCCGATAGCGGTATCAATTGTTACCTTCTAGACAGAATGTTGCAAAAGTAACATTCACATGTGAAATCTGTCGTGTGATTGCCAGCGTGAGACGATCTGCAGGTGACGTTACACACAGGTAACGTACGAACTACGATAAGGTACGATAAGGTAAGGTACCGTACCAGGTGGGAGAAGGAGAGGCAGGCAGAGAAAGAGGTGGGAAGACAACATCAAAGAGTGGACAGGCTTGACCTTTGCTGACTCACAGCAAGCCACAGAGGATAGAGATCGATGGAGGAAGATTGTCCGAAAGTCATGATCAGTGGTGCCTCAACAACCCATCTCGGGGTTAAGAGACTGAACTGAACTGAACTGAACGTACGATATAGTACCGGTACTATAGATACCAGAACTTGATTTATTTGATAGGTGTCAGCTGCTGAATAGAATGCCCAGTTTGCAGAATTTCCTCACTGTACAGCATGCATGTTTGTGTTTTTTCATTTTGGTATCTGTTCTCCATAAATGGTAGTCATAAATCATTCTTTTCATTCCCATGTTTGCCAGTCTGTTCATTTGCAGAATTGTCACTTTCACTAATTTCTTGCTTTCACTCACTACCATACATGCACAAATGCATGCATGCACAAATGCATACACATATGTGCACACACACACTCGCACACTCACTCACACACACACACACAAGCACACACAAATACACACACACAAGCACATACACACACACACACACACACACACACACACAGAGTTATCAATCCATTCACCTATCCTCTACATTCATTTGTTAATTGATCCATTTCTTTCATTCCATTTATGCTAAATTCATTTATACCATAACTGTTTCCTTGATGTAGATGTCTTGAAATGCAGGTCAGATGGCATGCACTCGTGTAGATATCACAATAATGCAGATAACTTTATTTGGTTGAGTAGACAAATAGGAGCAAAACTGCACAGAAAATGCGAAGCATTTTGTGAAACTTGACTTCTGATCTCCTCAGCAGCTCATATTGCTCACACCAAGTGATGTAATGATGATGATTATTGCTAATATTAGTGGTGTCTTGCTTTGGATGAAAGCGAGGGGGAGTTGCAGAGATGTCAGCCTCACTGTCTTGTCTTGCCCTGGCCATTAAGTATCCAGTGTCAAGACAGAGTCACACAGCTGGAGATAGGATACAGTAGCTGGCCTGCTGTGTCCAACAAGTCTCACCGTGCGCTGGTTGTGCTTCATGATGCTTTGCTGGGTCAACCTACCTACCCAAGTACATATGGATTGGGTAGCGATTTATATAGGAAGCGATTTATATGGGTAGCGATTTATATAGGAAGCGCGCGACACCTTACAAAAGTTACATGAATCAGTATGGGCTGCAGTGCAATTTAGGGAGTGAGGAGAACATTTTTTTAAAGGCCTCAAAGTAATCACCAGTCACTAAACTTGTGTATACATCTCATGCAATCTTTAGTGATCTTGAGTGTATTTCATGTCTCAACAACACCATCATCTTCATTTCCCACTGGTTCTTGCTTTCCTCTACTGCACAACTTTTAACATGTGTTTGTCATCTACATGGAGATGTCCGTTGCAAAGCCCTCTTTATTTTCAGGCTAAAGAAGCCCAGGACAACGATTGGACGGGGCTTACACAATGATTTCATCTTGGACTCAACAACGTTCGAAGGTTTCGTCTCCAGAACTCATGCAATCATTATCAGACAGGAGAGCCCCAGTGGTCCCATATATACTGTGTATGACAATTCCACCAATGGAACTATTGTGAATGACTACAGGGTAAGACATGGCATGTTCCTTTCATAATTTGTATCCACATATGATGATGATGATGATGATGATGATGATGATGATGATGATGATGATGATGATGATGATGATGATGATGATGATAACCATGATATGAGTGCTGAAATGACTGGAGATCAGGGTCTGGAATTTTTCACAAAGCAGTTTATGAGCAGCTGGGGTATTTAGCATTTACTGGGAATGTATCATGGGTATCACTGCTTTTGTTTCTGTGTGATGTTGAGAGAATATGAGTAAACTCTTTTTGAATTTGTAAAGAGTGATTCTGTTGAGTGATTGAAGAGTGATTGGAGTGGACATTACAAGAAAGACACAGTGAGGAGAAAGTCTTGGAACTAGTGACCTTGACCTTCATGTCCCCGTTGCTACTGCCCTCTTGACCAATAAAAGCACTGTTGCACATGTTATCAGCTGAAAACTGTCATATGTGATAATGCTTCTGTCCATCATTTCGTGGTATACGCCTTTGCACTAACAAAACCCCAAAATATTTACA
Organism: Theodoxus fluviatilis; assembly: GCA_034096865.1. Taxonomy (NCBI): domain Eukaryota; kingdom Metazoa; phylum Mollusca; class Gastropoda; order Cycloneritida; family Neritidae; genus Theodoxus; species Theodoxus fluviatilis. The sequence continues at coordinate 39,859 of JAWQFJ010004532.1, read as the reverse complement.
GTTATTTATATAATAAGCATTTTGCTCGATGCTTGCGTTCAAGTCCTCTCTGCTGCGCTTTTGCCTTGTCCCAGACTGGCCACACGGAGCTGCTGTTTCTTGCAGATAGCCTGCTGTTTCTTGCAGATAGCCTGGGAGAGAGTCCCTGCAGGACAGTAAGGAAAGGTTTCCTGTTGTATGTTGAGGGACTTGCTAGAGGTGTCACATGCTGTCTCAAGCACTGTTTTCCTGACTGTCTGCACTGACTGTCACTTTGCTTCTCTAACAAGGCAACAGACAACAGAAATACAAGGCAGACAACATGAATATTGGAGAAGTGGCTTGCGTTTTGTAGCAGTAGAAGTGGGATTTGATGGGAGTGGGATAGTAGTTGCCTTGATGTTGTAGTCAAGTTGTCCTTTTGTGCCACATGCAACATATATATGGAAAAATAATATAGGGCCAAAAAGCATTCTGTTATGCTTTTGCAGATATTCAAATTGGCAGAAAATATAGCAGCAGGAGTTGTTTTTGTGACTGATATACTGTATCTAATTTGATATATTGGTGCCAGTTGCACTTGCAGGAATAATATGAGATATCACTGTGCTGAATCTGATGCGTTGACAAAGACTGTTAGGTCTTGATGTCTGACACAGTTGGACATCTGACACAGTTTGTCACCTGACACAGTTGGACATCTGACACAGTTGGACATCTGACACACTTGGACATCTGACACAGTTTGTCACCTGACACAGTTTGTCACCTGACACAGTTGGACATCTGACACATTTTGTCACCTGACACAGTTGGACATCTGACACATTTTGTCACCTGACACAGTTGGACATCTGACACAGTTGGACATCTGACACAGTTGGACATCTGACACAGTTGGACATCTGACACAGTTGGACATCTGACACAGTTTGTCACCTGACACAGTTGGACATCTGACACAGTTGGACATCTGACACAGTTGGACATCTGACACAGTTTGTCACCTGACACAGTTGGACATCTGACACAGTGTGTCACCTGACACAGTTGGACATCTGACACATTTTGTCACCTGACACAGTTGGACATCTGACACAGTTGGACATCTGACACAGTTTGACATCTGACACAGTTTGTCACCTGACACAGTTGGACATCTGACACATTTTGTCACCTGACACCGTTGGACATCTGACACAGTTGGACATCTGACACAGTTTGTCACCTGACACAGTTGGACATCTGACACAGTTGGACATCTGACACAGTTGGACATCTGACACAGTTTGTCACCTGACACAGTTTGTCATCTGACACAGTTTGACATCTGACACAGTTTGTCACCTGACACAGTTGGACATCTGACACAGTTTGTCATCTGACACAGTTTGTCATCTGACACAGTTTGTCATCTGACACAGTTTGTCATCTGACACAGTTTGACATCTGACACATTTGGACATCTGACACAGTTTGACATCTGACACAGTTGGACATCTGACACAGTTTGTCATCTGACACAGTTGGACATCTGACACAGTTTGTCATCTGACACAGTTTGTCATCTGACACAGTTTGTCATCTGACACAGTTGGACATCTGACACAGTTTGTCATCTGACACAGTTTGTCATCTGACACAGTTTGTCATCTGACACAGTTGGACATCTGACACAGTTTGTCACCTGACACAGTTGGACATCTGACACAGTTTGTCATCTGACACAGTTGGACATCTGACACAGTTTGTCACCTGACACAGTTGGACATCTGACACAGTTTGTCACCTGACACAGTTTGACATCTGACACAGTTTGTCACCTGACACAGTTTGACATCTGACACAGTTGGACATCTGACACAGTTTGTCATCTGACACAGTTTGACATCTGACACAGTTGGACATCTGACACAGTTTGTCACCTGACACAGTTTGACATCTGACACAGTTGGACATCTGACACAGTTTGTCATCTGACACAGTTTGTCACCTGACACAGTTTGTCACCTGACACAGTTGGACATCTGACACAGTTTGTCACCTGACACAGTTTGACATCTGACACAGTTGGACATCTGACACATTTTGTCACCTGACACAGTTGGACATCTGACACAGTTGGACATCTGACACAGTTGGACATCTGACACAGTTTGACATCTGACACACTTGGACATCTGACACAATTTGTCACCTGACACAGTTGACACAGTTTGACATCTGACACAATTTGTCACCTGACACAGTTTGACATCTGACACACTTGGACATCTGACACAGTTTGTCATCTGACACAGTTTGACATCTGACACAGTTTGTCATCTGACACAGTTTGTCACCTGACACAGTTTGTCATCTGACACAGTTTGTCATCTGACACAGTTTGTCATCTGACACAGTTGGACATCTGACACATTTTGTCATCTGACACATTTTGTCATCTGACACAGTTGGACATCTGGCACATTTTGTCATCTGACACAGTTTGTCATCTGACACATTTTGTCATCTGACACAGTTGGACATCTGACACAGTTTGTCATCTGACACCTTTTGTCATCTGACACAGTTGGACATCTGGCACAGTTTGTCACCTGACACATTTGGACATCTGACACAGTTTGTCATCTGACACAGTTGAACATCTGGCACATTTTGTCACCTGACACATTTGGACATCTGACACAGTTTGTCATCTGACACAGTTGAACATCTGGCACATTTTGTCACCTGACACATTTAGACATCTGACACAGTTTGTCACCTGACACAGTTTGTCATCTGACACAGTTTGTCACCTGACACAGTTTGTCATCTGACACAGTTTGTCATCTGACACAGTTGGACACCTGACTGTCATCTGATAGTTTATCATCTGACACAGTTGTGCATCAGGATTTGCGGTGTTTGGTCTTTAGCACTGGGAATCCTATCACAGGAGATGCCATGAAAAATACAAAACTTATTAATATTGGAACTGCATCAAACAGGATGATTAGAATGGCCAATTTAGGCAGTTGCTATCATGTTGTTCCACTATAATTTTCAGTGTATTTTAATGTCAGTAATGGAAAAAGAAACATGGTCTTAAAAATACATTTGCTTCAAAAATCAGTGGAAACATGGAATTTAAAGTGATCAGGCACAAATGTGTGCATGCAAGCACAAACACACACACAGACACACACACATATACACACACATACACATACACCTTGTTAAAATTTTTTATTAATTTTTTGAAAATATTTAAAATAAACCATATTATGGAAGTTTTCATTTGGCTTCTCTGGATCATTGGGGGAGTGTTACAACTTACAAGAGCAATGATATGTTTGTGTCTCAAAGAAGGAGCAAGCTCAAACTAGATGGAGAAGTTAGTTGAGTCTAATGTTTTTACTTGACTTTTCCTTTAATCAAAATGGAAATTCACCACTGGGAGAGGTGTGTGCATGGGTTTGGCGTGCATGTCAGTGGGACATTTGGTGGTGCGGTCACCATCTACATGTGTGATGGTTTTTTTCCTAGTTCAGGAATGGGTTCCAGGGTGTGCATGGATCTAAGGCACTCTCAGTCATCGGATTGCTGGTATTGAACCTGTACTCATTCTGGTCTTGGGTCCTTGGGCACTGTGATGTAATGATGCTCTTTTCCATGAGAATAGCTTGGAGAGACAGTAATGTGCATGCTTTCATGCGAACAGTATCACTGCTTCAGCTTTGAAACCTAAAGAGAAATTTCTGTCGCATTTGGATTATCATGAGGTGCAACAAATACATTTTCGTTTTTCATTTTGTTCTCTGCCTGTGAAATTATTCTCGCCAATCTCAGCTGCATGAATATCATCCATCCACACTAAGATGTTCATTGATAGTAAGTTTCATAATTGCACCTGTGCTGGTTTGGTCCATGATGCGAGCCATTTCGCACATTTAGAAATGCAGTGTACTGGTTGATATGCTTGGCTGCTGAATTAAGACATCACTCTTCCAAGTTTACCAGGTTATTCTTGCCTTATGAGGAGGAGAACTTCATCTTGTGTTGCTTTCTTTTTCTTGACAGATCCATGAAAAGCACATTCTTCAGGAGAATGACACAATTGCCTTTGGACACATGAATGGATTGAATGTGCGAAAAGGAGAATTTGCATTCCAACCCCCTCATGAATTTGTCTACAAGGTAGGTTGGCACTGCATTATTTCAGTACTCTTGGGAAACGAAGTTCATGTTATAGACAGTCACTGGTGATTTAAATTTATCTCTTGGATTATTTGCTAGAGTGAAAGGACTGACTACAGATCTCGAGAAATTTTGTATGAATGTCATGGGCTCTCAACAACAGATTGTTGATGATGGCAAACATCACGAGCTGCAATTTAGCATCTGTAATAGAAATAGAGTATGTATTTGAGTTGAAGGTTAGATCCCCTTTTAGTTTTAGTAAGTTTTTCTCCTTTTTAACAGATCTTATCCTCAGAGTCATCATGAGAAGTAGAAAAAATTATATTGTTATCTGCATAAATTATGCAAAATAACCTCAAAAAGGCCACTAAAGCAATTAACTATGATTAAAAAAAAACAACAGAATAAAATGGCAATAAATAAATTGTTTTTGCCCTTATAATAACAGTTTTGAAAATATTCTTATCTACCCAAGGTTCAAACTAAGCTAACAATGATAAAGAGCATAATTTTACAGCTTTTTTGACTCACATGCGAAGCAAAAGTGAGTCTATGTACTCACCCGTTTCGTCCGTCCGGGCGTCCGAAAACTTTAACGTTGGATTTTTCTCGGAGACTATTAAGTCTATCAATACCAAAAGTGGCATGATGGTGTATGATGACAAGGCCTCAAAAAACAAACATAGGGACTTGTCCTTGCTTCAAGGTCAAGGTCGCAGGGGCCATAAATGTTGTCTAAAAAACAGTCATTTTTCACATTTTCTCAATTTTCTATGAATATTTTGAGATTGGATACCTGACCTATATATGGTATATAGGACAAAGTAAGCCCTATCTTTTGATGCCAGTTTGGTTGACCTTGCTTCAAGGTCAAGGTCACAGGAGCTCTTCAAAGTTGGATTGTATACATATTTTGAAGTGACCTTGACCCTGAACTATGGAAGATAACTGTTTCAAACTTAATAATTATGTGCAGAACATGTTATACTTTCATCATGAGACACATTTGGTCACATATCATCAAGGTCAAGGTCACTTTGACCCTAATGAAATGTGACCAAAATGGGGTAGTGAACCACTAAAAGTGACCATTGGGTCAAGGTCACATGTATTTTGGTAGGAAAAATGTGTAAAGCATTTCTTAGTGTATGATGTCATTGGTAGGTTTAGCTGTTTGACCTTGACCTTGAAGGTCACCTGAAGGTGAAGGTCATAAAGGTCAAGGTCAAGCATGTGAGTCGTATGGGCTTTGCCCTTCTTGTTTTCTCAAGAGGACAACATTAAAGATCAAAAACATTTGGATTACAAATCAGTTCTGTCTCTTAACCCTGAGATGGGTTGTTGAGGCACCACTGATCATGACTTTCGGACAATCTTCCTCCATCGATCTCTATCCTCTGTGGCTTGCTGTGAGTCAGCAAAGGTCAAGCCTGTCCACTCTTTGATGTTGTCTTCCCACCTCTTTCTCTGCCTGCCTCTCCTTCTCCCACCTGGTACGGTACCTTGCAGGATTGTCTTGGCCAGCTCACTCAGTCACTGCCTCTTGACACGTGACCGTACCACTTCAGCTTTCTGCTTTTCACGATTGAGAGCAGGTCTTCGTACTGTCCAATTGCTCTCCTTATCCTGTTGCTGACTTCCTCATTTGTGACATGGTCTTTATATGAGATGTTCAGAATCTTGCAGTAGCATCTCATAAATACAAATAAAGTACTGTTAAAAAGATTTCCTATTGAAGAAATTACTTGTTTTCAAAAGATGTTATGGCCTTAAATTATAAAGCAACTTCTCAACCATGTCATGAGCACAGCCAGCATGGTTGTCTTGGTGAATTTGTGCATAAGCTCTCTGTACTTTTGTACACAAGGATGCTTGATTTGACTATCTTGAATTTTTGAGAGACCATTCCTCCACTGAGTTATGAAACATCTTGAGTTGGTCCAAATAGTTGCACTGCATTTGATCTCTAAGTTTTTCTGCCTGATGGATGCACCTAGGAAAGTATTCACTATAACTTGATAACTCCGGAATGATGACCTAGGTACCTATTTTCTTTTGTGCCTCTTTGAAACCTCTTGATCTCTCCCCTGGACACACCTTTAGCTGAAACCCATCATCACGCGATCTCGACCAAAAACAATTATGATGATGCATCCAGGAGGTATCTGTTTGATACAAGAAATGTTGCTTTCATAGTCCATGACTTCAGCATCTTGCACTTTGATCCATGAATCACCAGGTGGACATCTGGGCATGGAGGAAGATTCTGATGATTTTATCTTCAAGAGTGAGCCAAGGGTAATAATCAGTATATCGCTGTCTAACTCTAACTGTAGTTGATTGCTACCAATTCTTGGAAGTGATTGTAGCTCATGCATAGTAAGCAGTGTATCGCTCTCTCACTGTAGTTAATAAAGATAAATTCTTGGAAGTGATTGTAGCTCATGCATAGTAAGCAGTGTATCGCTCTCTCACTGTAGTTAATAAAGATAAATTCTTGGAAGTGATTGTAGCTCATGCATAGTAAGCAGTGTATCGCTCTCTCACTGTAGTTAATAAAGATAAATTCTTGGAAGTGATTGTAGCTCACGCACAATAATCAGTACATTGCTATCTCACTGTAGTTGGTTGATATCAGTGCGAATTGTAGCTCACGCATTATAATCAGTATATTGCTATTCCACTGTAGTTAATTGAAATCAGCTCTTGTAAGTGATTGTAACTCATGTGAAATAATCAGCACATCACTGTCTCACTGTAGTTAATTGAAATCAATTCCTGGAAGTGAATGTAGCTCAAGCATAATAATCAGTGTATGGGTATCTTGCTGTAGTTAATTGATATCAATTCTTTGGACTGATTGTAGCTCACTCATGATAATCAGTAAATTGCTCTCTCATTGTGGTCAGTTGATATCAGTACTTAGAACTGATTGTAGCTCGCTCATGATAATCAGTGAATTGCTATCTCACTGTGGTCAGTTGATATCAGTACTTGGAACTGATTGTAGCTCGCTCATGATAATCAGTGAATTGCTATCTCACTGTAGTCAGTTGATATCAGTACTTAGAACTGATTGTAGCTCGCTCATGATAATCAGTGAATTGCTCTCTCACTGTGGTCAGTTGATATCAATTCTGGGAAGTGATTGTAGCTCATGTTTGATAATTATTACATTGCTATCTCACTGTAGTCAATTGACATCAGTTCTTAGAACTGATTGTAGATCATGCACTGAAAGCGTTTGCCATCAACCCATACACGTGGGAACACTCTGCAGTGAATAGAGCCACTTGGCGCTCCTCCATCTACAAAGGCGCCAAAACATGTGAAGCCAACAGGACCATCGCCGCAGAAAAGAAGCGACAAGCCCGAAAGGCCCGTTCTATCAACCCTTCTGGAGATGTCCCACTCGTCCCATGTCCATTTTGTCCCAGAACCTTCCGTGCCAGGATCGGCCTCATCAGTCATCTGTGCACGCACAGACAGAGCCAGTCCCAGAAACCCCCAGATGACTAGAGTGGTCCTCGTCGACTTGACGGACGAACAATGAATTAATGAGATCATGCATAATAATCACTTATAAATGTCTCACTGTCTTCCATTGATATCAACTCTTGGAAGAGAATGTAGCTCATGCGTGATAATCAGTACATCGCTATTTCTCTATTGTCAGTTGATATCAACTCTTGGAGGAGAATGTAGCTCATGTGTGATCACCATAACATCATTATTTCCCTGTAGTCAGTTGATATCAATTCTTGGAGGAGAATGTAGCTCATGTGTGATAATCATAACATCATTATTTCCCTGTAGTCAGTTGATATCAATTCTTGGAGGAGAAGGTAGCTCATGTGTGATAATCATAACATCACTATTTCCCTGTAGTCAGTTGATATCAACTCTTGGAGGAGAATGTAGCTAATGCATGATATTCAGTACATCACTATTTCCCTGTAGTCAGTTGATATCAATTCTTGGAAGTGATTGTAACCAATGCTTTTCAGTGGTTCCTTCCTGCCACTGAAGTGAAACCCTGCAGGGACAGGCAGAAGTTTTCCACCCCAGGCAGAGACCGAACATGAGTGACATGGATTTAGGGGTCGCTACCTTACTGAATGCATGCCTGTAAATTCATGTCATTTGTCTGTTTGCAGGATGTCTGCATGCATCTGTGATTAAAAAAACTTTATCCTGCACAAATCTGTCTCATCTTGTCCCCCCACCCCATGTGTTTTGTATTCTTAATATGTTTTCAGTTTGAGCGATGCAATGCACTGGCTCCAGATCCGGACACACCAGTCACATCCCAGAGGGAGTCAAAGATGTCTGCTGCCAGTGTAGCTGAGTCTAGAGGAGATGCTGGTTATTCCTCCTCTGAAGAGGTATCCAGCTACCATTACTCAGCAGTTCCCCTTCGGCACCAAGTCTCCATCAGTGACAGCATGGAGGATGCCTTGAGGAAAAGGGGCACTCTGCGCTCAGACACTGACTTGGATGTCACCAGCATAGATCTCACGCAGTGCACTGATGATGACATTCCAGAGGACTCAGAGGATGATGAGAAAGCTCAGCGTAGGGCAGAGCCTTTGATTCTGAAAAGGAATACAGTCTCCAAGAAGGGCTGGTCTTGTCTCCCGCGGTCTTGCTTGAAGGACAAAGAAAACCTGCGGCCAGGCATGTCCCCCGAGTTCTCCATGGACAAAAAGCAAAGTAACAGTGTGGAAAAATCAGAGGCTGATGGTCTTCACACCTGCTCCATGTCGTATGACCTGAACAACATCTCTTTGGGCAGGCACGAGGGATCAGCTCCTGATGGACGCCATGAGGACCCGTTCAGCAGTGACTTTGATGCAGGCCAAAGTGATGGGGACAGTGTATGCAAAGCTGCACAACGAACCAGTGGATCTCAGGGAAGTGTCGGTGTGAAATCCAAGAGAAGAGTTCAGATTGCAGTGGAGGAAGAGTCTCTGCCTGACATCAGCAGCATTCCCAGCAGTGTTGCCTCTGGCGAGAACATTCGAGGTTGTCGGCAAGAAAGCAGGGCCACCAACTTCTGTAGAAGGAAGGTCGATGACTTCAGTCAGGACAGCACGCTCAGCTATTGTGATACACGGACCACCAGTGCCTCTGACAGTGAGAAGTTGAGAAAGGCAGGCATTTATGGGAACAGTCACGACAACGCAGGCTATGAGGGCAGCAGCGAGGAGGATTATGGTGAGAATGCAGTGGTATATAATACAAACAACAGCAGTAGTGCATCATCAGGCAAAATGTGTGGCAGCAGACTGAAGGGTGCAGGACAGGTGACTAAATGGCCATGCAGGAGTGAAAGCCCAGGCCACTCAAGTTTCCCCAATGGTGCAGACATGGAGAGCACTTCAAGGGTGAAGCGCAGGGAGATGAACCACGGCAAGGCTCTTGACCTTCATGGGAAACTCCGCAGGACGGCAGACTGGGTCATGGTTGCTAATGAGAAGCATGTCTTGCCTAGCAAGCCCTCCCAGCCTCCCTCTCAGCAGGACAAGAACCTCTTTTCGCCTCTGTAAGTGGAGGATTCTTCGCTTGCTCCTTGTGTGGATGTTTAGACAGACTGATTATTGAATGTGCCCCGATAGCAAATCCTGTTTGAGATAGTTTCATCTGAATACATCATTCCTATAGTCCTGGGCATCCGTTGTCTTACCGAGAATCCATATGTGCTTTCAGATAACAGAAGAGGAAGAGGAGGTGTTGGGGATTTCATGTTAAATGTGTTATCCTTAAAAGGTGTAATGCAAAATGTAGATGTTTATTTGACTGTGTGTATGTGTGTGTTGTTGAACGTACATGCATGATTGAGAATAAATTAACAGTCACTAATTCACTAATGAAAAATGGTAGCGCTTCATTTACCGGGCCACGCTAGTGGACTTGTCCAAGGAGAGGGGTGCTTGAATTCACCCGTGACGGGCCACATCACCCCATTGGTTGAGATTTGCCAGGCGCGCCACTCTGCCCACTAAAAAGCGCAGATCCTGTGTCTGTACGATGTTGTCCTACTTCTGCAACTTGAACCCAGCAATGGAGTTACGCTTACGATAGGGATGTATAAAATAGAAAACAAAGTTTCTGACATCTGCACACATTGCCCAAATTATACAACGCCAAACGCAAATATCCTACTACTTATCATATATTCCAACGACGCAGAATCACACATAGGCACCTGTCCTAGTTAATATTCATGAGATTTGGCTCCTGGCTGCAAAACTCAGCCAATGGGGTGATGTGGCCTGTCACGTGGTGACGCATGTCAACTTCAAGCACCCCTTTCCTTGGACGAGTCCACTAGCGTTTCCCACTAACCAAAAACTTTCCTGAAAAATTTCATTTATCTTTACAGCATGTGAAAACTTGGGTTGTATGTCTTATTTTTCATTAGGCCACGTCGAGTTTTGCTTGGACTTCGCCCGCTACGACCTGCTGCTGACCAATCTGGGGATGGTATGTTATTGGAACTTTTGAGTTTTCACAAGTCTTCATCCTGTTAATGAAATTCATAAAATTACCTATCATCTGTACTGCCATGGCAATGGCTTGCTAGGTATTTTGAATGTGTTATATATTAATTTGATATGGCCTCTTTCCTTGATTCAAGACACAAGGATACTTTTAACTTGCCTTTTTGTTTCTCTTTTGACCGTCATTCATGAGCTATCATACATCGATAAAGTGTTCATTTGTCTATTCATAGTATGAATATTTTTTTAACCAACTCTTGAATCTTCTCCATTTATTGTCCCAGTTTCAACCAAACTTTTGCTCTTTCTCCTCCTCTGGTGCCTCTCCCACTTCTCCTCCTTTTGTTCCTCACTGCTCCTCCTACTCCTTCCCCTGCGCCGTGTGCACCTGGTCCTCTCATTGCTCTTCCTACTCCTTCCCCTGCGCCGTGTGCACCTGGTCCTCTCACTGCTCTTCCTACTCCTTCCCCTGCGCCGTGTGCACCTGGTCCTCTCACTGCTCTTCCTACTCCTTCCCCTGCGCCGTGTGCACCTGGTCCTCTCACTGCTCTTCCTACTCCTTCCCCTGCTCCGTGTGCACCTGGTCCTCTCACTGCTCTTCCTACTCCTTCCCCTGCTCCGTGTGCACCTGGTCCTCTCACTGCTCTTCCTACTCCTTCCCCTGCTCCGTGTGCACCTGGTCCTCTCACTGCTCTTCCTACTCCTTCCCCTGCTCCGTGTGCACCTGGTCCTCTCACTGCTCTTCCTACTCCTTCCCCTGCTCCGTGTGCACCTGGTCCTCTCACTGCTCTTCCTACTCCTTCCCCTGCTCCGTGTGCACCTGGTTCTCTCATTACTCCTCCAGTTGTATGCTCCAGCTGCACGATCCTCATGCTGCATGTTCCTCATGCTGCACGATCCTCATGCTGCATGCTTCTCCTGCTGCACGCTCTTGCTGCATGTTTCTGCTGCTGCACACTCTTCTTGCTTGCTCCTGCTGCTGCATGCTCCTCCTGCTGCATGCTTCTGCTGCACGCTCTTGCTGCATGTTTCTGCTGCTGCACACTCTTCTTGCTTGCTCCTCCTGCTGCATGCTCCTCCTGCTGCATGCTCCTCCTGCTGCATGCTCCTCCTGCTGCACGCTCCTGCTGCTGCATGCTCTTGCTGCTGCATGCTCCTCCTGCTGCACGCTCCTCCTGCTGCATGCTTCTCCTGCTGCATGATTCTGCTGCATGTTCCTGCTGCATGTTCCTGCTGCTGCTCACTCTTCTTACTTGCTCCTCCTGCTGCATGCTTCTCCTGCTGCATGATTCTGCTGCATGTTCCTGCTGCATGCTCCTGCTGCATGCTCCCGCTGCATGCTCCTGCTGCATGCTCCTCCTCCTGCATACTCCTGCACACTCTTGCTGCTACATGCTCCTCATGTTGCACGCTCCTCATGCTGCACACTTCTCCTCCTGTATGCTCCTCCTGCTGCTGTGCTGTGCTGTGCTGCTGCCACTGTCAGCAGTGATACTGACAACCCCACCCCCTCGCCATCTTCTCCTCCATTAATTTTCTGCTTCATCCTTAGTCTTTTTCTTCTCCATCACCTCCCTATCCTCCTCCATTTCTTACTGTTCCTTCTCTTTGTCCTTTTTAGCCTACATTTTTATAATCTCCTGGGGATTGTACATGTATAAATATTGACTCTATATTTTTACAAGAGATAAGAACCTCTCAACCAACAAAATTTCATTGCAGCTCCTTCGCCAGCACCAACACAAAAGGTGAAAATGTGCAGCAAGAAAACAGAAGGATTCAAGCAGCCCAAGCGTCAAGGAGGGACTAGAAAGAACCATGTTAAGAGATGGAAAAGTAAGTGAATGGGAACTAAAGTACTGTTGTTTTGTGTGTGAATGAGACTGGGAGAGTGACATCTCACAGTGGGCATATAATCCAAGATTGTTCTGTGTAGGGAACATTGCATGGTAAGTTTGTGTGAATGGGACTGGGAGAGTGACATCTCACAGTGGGCATATAATCCAAGATTGTTCTGTGTAGGGAACATTGCATGGTCATTTTGTGTGAATGGGACTGGGAGAGTGACATCTCACAGTGGGCATATAATCCAAGATTGTTCTGTGTAGGGAACATTGCATGGTAAGTTTGTGTGAATGGGACTGGGAGAGTGACATCTCGCAGTGGGCATATAATCCAAGATTGTTCTGTGTAGGGAACATTGCATGGTAAGTTTGTGTGAATGGGACTGGGAGAGTGACATCTCGCAGTGGGCATATAATCCAAGATTGTTCTGTGTAGGGAACATTGCATGGTAAGTTTGTGTGAATGGGACTGGGAGAGTGACATCTCGCAGTGGGCATATAATCCAAGATTGTTCTGTGTAGGGAACATTGCATGGTCATTTTGTGTGAATGGGACTGGGAGAGTGACATCTCACAGTGGGCATATAATCCAAGATTGTTCTGTGTAGGGAACATTGCATGGTAAGTTTGTGTGATGACCTTTACATACAGGCAGATGGTATTGCCTGACTGGTCCTTGGTCCAGTATTCACAACCTTGACTTGGAAAAAAACCTCAAACCCTTGGCAAAAGGGGTTTGAATACCCTGTATTTTGATGAATGATATGCATTATTATTTAGTGTGGAATATGCTTTCAAAAACAAAATCCATGCATGAAGTACATGATTACAGGGATCCATGTTTGTGTGTGTGTGGGTGCATGTGTGCATGCATGCATGTGTGTGTTTATGCATGTGTGTGTGTGCATGGGTGCATGTGTGCATGCATGCATGTGTGTGTTTATGCATGTGTGTGCATGGGTGCATGTGTACATGCATGCACGCATGTGTGTATGCATGGGTGCATGTGTGCATGCATGCATGTGTGTGTGTGTGCATGTGTGCATGCATGCATGCATGTGAATGTGTGTGTGTATGTGTGCATGCATGCATGCATTCATGTGTGTGTGTGTGTGTGTGTGTGTGTGTGTGTGTGTGAGTGTCTGATTGTTGCTAGCTGGAATGGAAAAGACTGGTTGCTGTGATGCTGCAGACTAACATGCAGCCTAACCCAGATACTCCTTGATTTGCAGATGATGACAGCAAGGAGGCAGCTTCACGAGGGACTCGGCCTGTGTTTGTGGTTCCTCATCTTCCTGCTCCTGAAGTGACACAGCCTGAAGATGAGGTTCTGGAGAGTGGGGTGGAGTGGTATGAAGATGAGCTCTGCGACCTGCCGAACTGCCAGCGACCCATGGGCAAGAGGCTTCACTGGGTAGGTACTGGCAAAGGGAAGAAGGACGAATATTTTTGTTTTTCTGCTTTCTGCAGATCTGTGTGTGTGTGTGTGTGTGTGTGTGTGTGTGTGTGTGTGTGTGTGTGTGTGTGTGTGTGTGTGTGTGTGTGTGTGTGTGTGTGTGTGTGTGTGTGTGTGTGCACTGAGTGCATCCATGCACACATGCACAAACCTGCATATCATGCATTGCATGTCTGTCTGGCAATTGGCCTTTTGTCGGTGCATCAAGCAAGTATAATATACTTTGTTTGTTTGTGTACTTTTTCTTCTTGTAACATCTTATAACATCTAGATGGGAGAAAATGAAATGTACATTTATATTTTGTATGTAATTAGCTATTTGCCAGGTATTCATTGGACTTTGTGCCATTTTCCAACACAGTGTTCCAGTTTTGGTAAGAGACCTGGACCAGACAGTAACATATGTTTTGCTGCGGACCAATCTCTGAAACTGTGTTTCCTCTTCTCATGCCCTGAAAAATGACTTGAATTGGATGTTGCTAATATGGTTGGGATGAATGTCCAGATCTTCCAGCCACTGTTTGCCTGACCCCTTGGTCGTGTTTCTGAATGGAGACTAGTCCCAAGAGTGTCCAAGGCATGAATGAAAGTCGGGGCTCTTCTGTGTTGGAAACGATGAAAGTGGCTTTTGATGAACACCAGTGTCCCATTTAATAGATGACTGCATTGGAGAATGGTTTGTAAGGGTCACTTGATAAGAACCCTGTTGGACGTTTGCTTCTGTTGAAGCTGTTTATTACAAGCAGTAGTTGTTGAACAGTTGTCAAGAAAAGTCACATCGAAATTGATAGATGTATAATTGTAGCTGATATCTTCCTTTGAAATGTTAAAACTAGGAATCAGGGCAATTTTATATAATTTGATGATGATGATGATGATGATGATGATGATGATGATGATGATGATGATGATGATGATGATGATGATGATGATGATGATGATTTTATTGAGTCCAAAAGAACTAGCTAATTTATTGATGAAACAAAGCAATATCCCTGTGACATGAAATACTGTGCTGGTTATTTGCCACCATCAGTCTCAGGAGACAATGGACAGCATTACAGAATTGGGTCAATGGGCTGTGATGGCTTTTACTGTTAAGTCCCTGCTAATAGTGGCAGTCTCTCCCACACTTGGGACATGTGAACACAGTGGTTTCTATGTTCCATGATTTGTGGTTTCCTCATCCAGGGAAGCAATGAAGCATGCATGCATCGTCTCTAAGGCTCTTCCTGAGTGATGAATTCTGGCTAATTGATTTGGAATGCTTTCTTCATTATGACTGCACAATCAAGATAAGACAACATGCTTCTCACTATTCGGGGTTCTAGTTAGGAAGAAGCCACCACCCATAGTGTCTGCCTTTGTATCTTCTCAAACGTAGCTGATACCACTGTCTCTGCAAGCATTATGCCTGCTGGCATTGTGTCCTTCCAGAACCCCCAGTGGGTTCGGGGTAAGAATTGACCCACCGCGTCTCCCTATGCGTTTCGTAAGAGGCGAATAAATAGAGACAACATGACTTGATTTGCGTTTACTCGATTCTAGCGATTGTCATGCTTAGTGGCCTTACATAGCCTACGAAGGCTGATAGGCCGTAAATATCATCCATCATCAACCATCCTTCCAGAAGCCATGGTCTTCAGCCATAAAGTACTAGTAGTAGGAATTCCTGAATTGATACTGCCATCAGTAATTATTTTAAATATTTTCTATTTTTCCCTGCTGTGTTCACATTTGTGAGTGCTGGCTGCATAGTCAATACTGTATTAAGTTCAGTTCAGTTCAGTCTCTTAACCCTGAGATGGGTTGTTGAGGCACCACTGATGACTTTCGGACAATCTTCCTCCATCGATCTCTATCCTCTGTGGCTCGCTGTGAGTCAGCAAAGGTCAAGCCTGTCCACTCTTTGATGTTGTCTTCCCACCTCTTTCTCTGCCTGCCTCTCCTTCTCCCACCTGGTACGGTACCTTGCAGGATGGTCTTGGTCAGCCCACTGCCTCTTGACACGTGACCGTACCACTTCAGCTTTCTGCTTTTCACGATTGAGAGCAGGTCTTCGTACTGTCCAATTGCTATCCTGATCCTGTTGCTGACTTCCTCATTCATGACATGGTCTTTATATGAGATGTTCAGAATCTTGCGGTAGCATCTCATTTCCAGGGCTTGTATCCGTCTCTGTAGTTCAGATGTGAGTGTCCAGGACTCGCATGCATACAAGAATACGGAGATGGCCAGCGTGCGCATGAGCCTGATCTTCGACGCGATAGTGATATTTCTGTCACCCCATATTGGCTTCAACTTTGCCAATGCTGCTGTTGTTTGTGCTATCCTGGACAGTATCTCTGGTTTGGACCCTTCATCAGTCATGATAGATCCCAGGTATTTGAAGTTGTTCACAGCTTCCAGTTTTTGGCCCTTCACTTTAATGTTTTTGGATGGATTGCCAAAGGGGTATTCAGCAAGCAAAGGGAGAATTTTGCTACAGTATTGATCATCACTCTTCAAGTTTGACTCGACACCAGTGTTTTGGAAGTGGAGACATCCTCCAAGTTCCTGAAAGACTGGAGTTCCCCACCAGTGTAGTCATAGCTTTCCAGTGCCTGCCCTCTGCCCCCAAGTTCCTGAAAGACTGGAGTTCCCCACCAGTGTAGTCATAGCTTTCCAGTGCCTGCCCTCTGCCTCCAAGTTCCTGAAAGACTGGAGTTCCCCACCAGTGTAGTCATAGCTTTCCAGTGCCTGCCCTCTGCCCCCAAGTTCCTGAAAGACTGGAGTTCCCCACCAGTGTAGTCATAGCTTTCCAGTGCCTGCCCTCTGCCCCCAAGTTCCTGAAAGACTGGAGTTCCCCACCAGTGTAGTCATAGCTTTCCAGTGCCTGCCCTCTGCCCCAAGTTCCTGAAAGACTGGAGTTCCCCACCAGTGTAGTCATAGCTTTCCAGTGCCTGCCCTCTGCCCCCAAGTTCCTGAAAGACTGGAGTTCCCCACCAGTGTAGTCATAGCTTTCCAGTGCCTGCCCTCTGCCCCCAAGTTCCTGAAAGACTGGAGTTCCCCACCAGTGTAGTCATAGCTTTCCAGTGCCTGCCCTCTGCCCCCAAGTTCCTGAAAGACTGAAGTTCTCCACCAGTGTAGTCATAGCTTTCCAGTGCCTGCCCTCTGCCCCCAAGTTCCTGAAAGACTGAAGTTTTCCACCAGTGTAGTCATAGCTTTCCAGTGCCTGCTCTCTGCCCCCAAGTTCCTGAAAGACTGGAGTTCCCCACCAGAGTAGTCATAGCTTTCCAGTGCCTGCCCTCTGCCCCCAAGTTCCTGAAAGACTGGAGTTCCCCACCAGAGTAATCATAGCTTTCCAGTGCCTGCCCTCTGCCTCCAAGTTCCTGAAAGACTGGAGTTCCCCACCAGTGTAGTCATAGCTTTCCAGTGCCTGCCCTCTGCCCCCAAGTTCCTGAAAGACTGGAGTTCCCCACCAGTGTAGTCATAGCTTTCCAGTGCCTGCCCTCTGCCCCCAAGTTCCTGAAAGACTGGAGTTCCCCACCAGTGTAGTCATAGCTTTTCAGTGCCTGCCCTCTGCCCCCAAGTTCCTGAAAGACTGAAGTTCCCCACCAGAGTAGTCATAGCTTTCCAGTGCCTGCCCTCTGCCACCACCCTGACTTCTTAGTATAGCCCTGACCTGCAGACTCTCTAGTCTGAATGATCACTACATGTATGTTGCATGAACCTCTAGGCATACCGACTGTACTTGCTCTAGAGTAGAAGATGACCTCTTTATCTTTTGGCATCTGTTTGTGGGGTATAAGTGTTTTCAGTTAAAATACTGATCTTTAGTTTTTTAGATTAAAAGTTCTGTTATTCTACTTCTACCTTATTACCAGTGCACCAAGTGCACAAAACCCAAATACTCATCAGAATATGTTGTGACAAGACGTGGTTTTGATAGTGTTATATGTTGCTTTGCGCTTGTTAATGTTGGCTGGATCAGGATAACCTTGGTTGCAACATCCAGTGGTTAATCCATGTTGCAGGATGAGAGGTGGGACCATGGACCTGACTACAAACCATGTTGTTCCTCTTTGCCATCATTGTCCAGTTTGTGTTATTCCAATTGACCTCTCTGTTTCAGCAAATGGGCACGTGGTTCATTCAGTCTGGTCTAACCTACTTTTCCTGTTTTGCATTCTCTTGAATTTTTCTTTTCTTGTCTTTTTGACTCACATGCGAAGCAAAAGTGAGTCTATGTACTCAGCCGTGTCGTCCGTCCGTCCGTCCATCCGGGCGTAAAAAACTTAAACGTTGGATTTTTCTCGGAGACTATTAAGTCTATCAACACCAAATGTGGCATGATGGTGTATGATGACAAGGCCTCAAAAAACATACATAGTGACTTGACCTTGCTTCAAGGTCAAGGTCACAGGAGCCATAAATGTGGTCTCAAAAACAGTCATTTTTCACATTTTCCCAATTTTCTCCCACGTTATTGAGAATGGCGACCTTAGCTACAAGTGGTATATAGGTCAAAGCAAGCCCTATCTTTTGATACCAGTTTGGTTGATCTTGCTTCAAGGTCAAGGTCACAGGAGCTCTTCAAAGTTGGATTGTATACATATTTTGAAGTGACCTTGACCCTGAACTATGGAAGATAACTGTTTCAAACTGAATAATTATGTGGGGCACATGTTATACTTTCATCATGAGACACATTTGTTCACATATCATTAAGGTCAAGGTCACTTTGACCCTTATGAAATGTGACCAAAATGGGGTAGTGAACCACTAAAAGTGACTATATCTCATGGTAGAAAGTGCCAATAAGCACCATTGTGCTTCCTGTGTCTTAAATTAACAGCTTTGTGTTGCATGACCTTGGATGACCTTGACCTTGGGTCAAGGTCACATGTATTTTGGTAGGAAAAATGTGTAAAGCATTTCTTTGTGTATGATGTCATTGGTAGGTTTAGTTGTTTGACCTTGACCTTGAAGGTCACCTGAAGGTCAAGGTCATATAAAGGTCAAGGTCAAGCATGTGAGTCGTATGGGCTTTGCCCTTCTTGTTTATTCTTTTGTATTTGCTCCTTCTGTGATTACATGTTTTATCAGTGGGATTTGCTTTGTATTGTTTGTATATTCATTGTCAGATTTGTATTAGCGTTTTGTATTGTTTGTATATTCATTGTCAGATTTGTATTAGCGTTTTGTATTGTTTGTATATTCATTGTCAGATTTGTATTAGCGTTTTGTATTGTTTGTATATTCATTGTCAGATCATACAATCATCGTCACGCAATCATACATACCCGATCTTCATCCATAATACATGTACAAGAACCCCCCCCCCCCCCATCATGTTCTTCATCCTGCATGCACATCAACAACCACACTCGCACAGCACACATAACACATACACGATCATCAACGCATAACGCATGCACTCCCCCCCCCCCCCCCACACACACACACACACTCTCACATGTTAATCCTTGTTGTCACAGACATAGTTCACACCATTCATAGTCCTTTCTGTCACAGTTCACAGCACTACAAGTCCTCATAGTCCCAGTTCACTTTACTCCAATCCTCCGTCATATGTCACATCAATCCTGGTCACATAGTCACAGCTCTCATCACTCATCCTCACAGTCACAGTTCACATCACCCACTCTTCAGTCACAGTTCGCGTCACTCCTGGTCCCACAGTCACGTCAAGTCTCACAACAATCTTCATGCATACTACCCATTCACCGGGACTCGTTGAAGAGACGGATGGCTGTCGGGAGGAACGAA
Source organism: Theodoxus fluviatilis (assembly GCA_034096865.1). Lineage (NCBI taxonomy): Eukaryota > Metazoa > Mollusca > Gastropoda > Cycloneritida > Neritidae > Theodoxus > Theodoxus fluviatilis. The sequence goes on along the minus strand of JAWQFJ010004532.1, from coordinate 20,120 downwards.
TCCCTCATGCGGTTTGTTCTGGCAGGCCAGCACCTCAGGCGACGTGAGGACTCACGAGTGGGTTCGCATGACGCGAATGCCTGGTGCAGAGGGTGGCGGTCGTCAGATCGAATCTTGCCCATCTTCCTCAGGGCCACACTGGGGTAGCGATCACTGAGAGGCTGGAGGTCGGAGCCAGTGATGGCGCCGGCTTCCTCCACGACCTTCTCCAGCCTCTCCATGTCGCCCTTCCTCACACTGCTGTGGTAACACAGCTGGTTGAAGGAGACGACGCTCTCAATCGTCGCCTGGTAGAAGAGGTGGAGAATCTCAGGGTTGACGCGAAACTGCCGCAGCTTTCTCAAGAAGAAAAGCCTCTGGTTCGCCCGCTTGCACACGGCGTCCACGTTCGGCGACCAATCGAGCTGGTTATCGATGATGGTGCCCAGATATTTGTATGTATCAACCATCTCGACTGGTTCGCCCTTGATGACGATGGGATCGACCGTGGTCTTGTTGTCTCGTCATTGTCAGATTTGTGTTAGCGTTTTGTATTGTTTGTATATTCATTGTCAGATTTGTGTTAGCGTTTTGTATTGTTTGTATATTCATTGTCAGATTTGTGTTAGCGTTTTGTATTGTTTGTATATTCATTGTCAGATTTGTTTTAGCGTTTTGTATTGTTTGTATATTCATTGTCAGATTTGTATTAGCGTTTTGTATTGTTTGTATATTCATTGTCAGATTTGTATTAGCGTTTTGTATTGTTTGTATATTCATTGTCAGATTTGTATTAGCGTTTTGTATTGTTTGTATATTCATTGTCAGATTTGTGTTAGCGTTTTGTATTGTTTGTATATTCATTGTCAGATTTGTATTAGCGTTTTGTATTGTTTGTATATTCATTGTCAGATTTGTATTAGCGTTTTGTATTGTTTGTATATTCATTGTCAGATTTGTATTAGCGTTTTGTATTGTTTGTATATTCATTGTCAGATTTGTATTAGCGTTTTGTATTGTTTGTATATTCATTGTCAGATTTGTGTTAGCGTTTTGTATTGTTTGTATATTCATTGTCAGATTTGTATTAGCGTTTTGTATTGTTTGTATATTCATTGTCAGATTTGTGTTAGCGTTTTGTATTGTTTGTATATTCATTGTCAGATTTGTGTTAGCGTTTTGTATTGTTTGTATATTCATTGTCAGATTTGTATTAGCGTTTTGTATTGTTTGTATATTCATTGTCAGATTTGTATTAGCGTTTTGTATTGTTTGTATATTCATTGTCAGATTTGTATTAGCGTTTTGTATTGTTTGTATATTCATTGTCAGATTTGTATTAGCGTTTTGTATTGTTGTGTATATTCATTGTCACGATTGTGTATTAGCGTTTGTATTGTTTGTATTGTTGTATATTCATTGTCAGATTTGTATTAGCGTTTTTGTATTGTTTGTATATTCATTGTCAGATTTGTTTGTATTAGCGTTTTTTGTATTGTTTGTATATTCATTGTCAGATTTGTATTAGCGTTTTGTATTGTTTGTATATTCATTGTCAGATTTGTATTAGCGTTTTGTATTGTTTGTATATTCATTGTCAGATTTGTGATTAGCTTTTTGTATTGTTTGTATATTCATTGTCAGATTTGTATTAGCGTTTTGTATTGTTTGTATATTCATTGTCAGATTTGTGTTAGCTTTTTGTATTGTTTGTATATTCATTGTCAGATTTGTATTAGCGTTTTGTATTGTTTGTATATTCATTGTCAGATTTGTATTAGCGTTTTGTATTGTTTGTATATTCATTGTCAGATTTGTGTTAGCGTTTTGTATTGTTTGTATATTCATTGTCAGATTTGTATTAGCGTTTTGTATTGTTTGTATATTCATTGTCAGATTTGTATTAGCGTTTTGTATTGTTTGTATATTCATTGTCAGATTTGTATTAGCGTTTTGTATTGTTTGTATATTCATTGTCAGATTTGTATTAGCGTTTTGTATTGTTTGTATATTCATTGTCAGATTTGTATTAGCGTTTTGTATTGTTTGTATATTCATTGTCAGATTTGTATTAGCGTTTTGTATTGTTTGTATATTCATTGTCAGATTTGTATTAGCGTTTTGTATTGTTTGTATATTCATTGTCAGATTTGTATTAGCGTTTTGTATTGTTTGTATATTCATTGTCAGATTTGTATTAGCGTTTTGTATTGTTTGTATATTCATTGTCAGATTTGTATTAGCGTTTTGTATTGTTTGTATATTCATTGTCAGATTTGTATTAGCGTTTTGTATTGTTTGTATATTCATTGTCAGATTTGTATTAGCGTTTTGTATTGTTTGTATATTCATTGTCAGATTTGTATTAGCGTTTTGTATTGTTTGTATATTCATTGTCAGATTTGTATTAGCGTTTTGTATTGTTTGTATATTCATTGTCAGATTTGTATTAGCGTTTTGTATTGTTTGTATATTCATTGTCAGATTTGTGTTAGCGTTTTGTATTGTTTGTATATTCATTGTCAGATTTGTATTAGCGTTTTGTATTGTTTGTATATTCATTGTCAGATTTGTATTAGCGTTTTGTATTGTTTGTATATTCATTGTCAGATTTGTATTAGCGTTTTGTATAGTTTGTATATTCATTGTCAGATTTGTATTAGCGTTTTGTATTGTTTGTATATTCATTGTCAGATTTGTATTAGCGTTTTGTATTGTTTGTATATTCATTGTCAGATTTGTATTAGCGTTTTGTATTGTTTGTATATTCATTGTCAGATTTGTGTTAGCGTTTTGTATTGTTAGTATATTCATTGTCAGATTTGTATTAGCTTTTTGTATTGTTTGTATATTCATTGTCAGATTTGTATTAGCGTTTTGTATTGTTTGTATATTCATTGTCAGATTTGTGTTAGCGTTTTGTATTGTTTGTATATTCATTGTCAGATTTGTATTAGCGTTTTGTATTGTTTGTATATTCATTGTCAGATTTGTATTAGCGTTTTGTATTGTTTGTATATTCATTGTCAGATTTGTATTAGCGTTTTGTATTGTTTGTATATTCATTGTCAGATTTGTATTAGCGTTTTGTATTGTTTGTATATTCATTGTCAGATTTGTATTAGCGTTTTGTATAGTTTGTATATTCATTGTCAGATTTGTATTAGCGTTTTGTATTGTTTGTATATTCATTGTCAGATTTGTATTAGCGTTTTGTATTGTTTGTATATTCATTGTCAGATTTGTATTAGCATTTTGTATTGTTTGTATATTCATTGTCAGATTTGTGTTAGCGTTTTGTATTGTTTGTATATTCATTGTCAGATTTGTATTAGCATTTTGTATTGTTTGTATATTCATTGTCAGATTTGTATTAGCGTTTTGTATTGTTTGTATATTCATTGTCAGATTTGTATTAGCGTTTTGTATTGTTTGTATATTCATTGTCAGATTTGTGTTAGCGTTTTGTATTGTTTGTATATTCATTGTCAGATTTGTGTTAGTGTTTTGTATTGTTTGTATATTCATTGTCAGATTTGTGTTAGCGTTTTGTATTGTTTGTATATTCATTGTCAGATTTGTGTTAGCGTTTTGTATTGTTTGTATATTCATTGTCAGATTTGTATTAGCGTTTTGTATTGTTTGTATATTCATTGTCAGATTTGTATTAGCGTTTTGTATTGTTTGTATATTCATTGTCAGATTTGTATTAGCGTTTTGTATGAGAAGATAACACTGAAGCAGTTTGTGCTGCTGTAGTCTTTGATTTTGATACTGAAAACAAAAAGCAGTGACATATGATCTGGAGCATGCACACATGCGCGTGCACACACACACACACACACACACACACACACACACACACACACACACACACACACACACACACACACACACACACACACACACACACACACACACTCTTAATTACTAACACACACATGCTAACTCACACATTCACTATCACAATGCACACACTAACACACACACACATACGTACACTTATACACACACACACTTACACACATACACACACACACACACACTAACACATACACTAACACACACACTAACACACACACATGCACACTAACGCACAGTCACACACACACACTAGCACTAAAAGTGACAAGCTGAGCGACAGTGGCTGCGTTCTGGTTTGGCTGTTCACAAATAATTTTTTGTTCTTTCAAGCACAAGATCAATCGTCTAGTCGATACAGCTAAGACAGTGTACTTCAATGCAAAAATATGTGCTTCTACCACTTGTGGTCAATTATTTTCCATCACGAACAGGCTCATGAACAAGACCCGTTGTACTACTCTCCCTTCTTCACCAATGCCGTTGTTACCTCAGATGTTTTGTGACTTTTTTGTGTCCAGGGTGTCCGATATTCGAAGCAACATTGACATGTCTGCTGATGCAGGTGCACCTGTTAGTGATGACCAAGTATCTTTCAGGGGTTCTCCCCTCCTTCAGTTCAGCTCGGTTGAGTGCGGTCCTCAAGACCATCAGCAGTATGAACCCTACCTCCTGTGACCTTGACCCTGTTCCCACACCCCTCTTAGTTGAGTGTATTGATGAGATCCTACCTATCGTGACGCAGATGATCAATGATTGCTTCCGGACTGGCACCTTCCCTAGTGTTTTCAAGCAGGCTACAGTTAAGCCACTCTTGAAGAAGCAGGACCTGGATCCAAACAAACTTAGAAATTATAGACCAGTCTCCAATCTTTCTTTTCTGTCAAAATTGTTAGAGAAGTTAGCTTTGCAGCAGCTGCTGGAGCACATGTCCCAGTATGACCTTTTGACCCGTTTTCAATCCACGTACCGTGCTCATCATTCCACCGAAACAGCTCTGCTCCGTGTTCTAAACGATCTTCTCATTGCTTCTGATAATTCCAAAGTTTCTCTTCTTACTCTGTTGGACTTGAGTGCCGCATTCGACACAATAGACCATGGAATTCTTCTCACCTGTCTTAGAAATGTTTTTGGCATTGGGAACTTAGCTCTCTCCTTCCTGCATTCATATCTCTCAGAACGTAGACAGACTGTTTTGATCTCGGGTTTTGCTTCTGATCCTACACCTCTCAAGTACGGAGTCCCTCAGGGCTCTGTTCTGGGTCCTCTGCTGTTTTTACTGTACACCCAACCACTCTCCAATGTAATCGACAGTCATTCAGTCTCACAGTGAATTTGGTGATGATACCCAGCTCTACAACTCCTCCCATCCCAGTCAAATCCACTCTCTTCTTTCTACCAGCGAACACTGTATCTCTGACGTGAAGCGGTGGATGACCCTGAACAAGCTCCAACTCAATGACTCAAAAACTGAAGCACTCCTGGTGGGCGGCGGAGGCAAATCGGATCAGGCCCTCAAACTAACCATTGGTCACAGTGACATTGTCTTTTCTCAGTCTGTTAGAAATTTAGGCATCATGTTTGACTTTGATCTGTCAAGGAGATCTCATGTCAACAAAGTCTGTCAGTTAGCATATTACGAGCTAAGGAAAATTAGTACCCTTTGTCATTATCTTTCTCAGCAGGCCACCAAAACGCTCATCACATCACTTGTCCTGTATCGTCTCGACTATGGAAACTCTCTTCTCGCTGGCATCCCTGACACTATGCTTAACAAACTCCAGAAAGTTCAGAATTGTGCTGCTAGGCTAGTTTTTCGATGTTCCAAGCGTACCCATGTCAAATCACTCCTACATACACTTCACTGGCTCCCCATCTCTCAGAGTCAGAGGATAGATTATAAACTTGCTACTTTGTGCTTCAAGGCCATGGACAACTCAGCACCACACGCTCTTACAGAAATTCTTGCAGTCTACACGCCCTCCAGATCTCTACGCTCAGCTGCTGACTCTAGAGTGCTCAAGGTCCTCCGCCGTAATAAGAAAACTCAAGGGCAGCGTGCCTTCTCCTATATTGAACCTGTAACCTGGAATAGTCTCCCTCTCTCAGTCCGTCATTCTGACACTCTGCCCAAGTTCAAAAGTGCTCTATAGACCCACCTCTTCCAATCCGCCTTTCCCGCTGAGCTGCTTCGCCTTACTTGACCTGGCCGGCAAGTGCTGTGTGTATTGTATAGTTTGCTTTATTTGTTCTATTGGATCTTAGTGGTTTTTTATGTGTGTTGTGTGTGAGTTTTTGTGGGAATGTGGTGTTGAGTGGTTGTGTGAGTGTTGATTCTTTGTATTGTAAACGCCATGAGCTTGCCTGTCAAGGGAAGGTATGTGCGTATGAATAAACTATTATTATTATTACTCACACAAAATACACTAACACACACAATAACACTATCTCACATATACACACACACACACACACACACACACACACACACACACACACACACACACACACACACACACACACACACACACACACACACACACACACACTCTAATACTCACATACAGACAGACAGACACACTGACACAAACACACACACACACACACACACACACACACAATCACACACACACACAAACACACACACAGGAACACACACACACATACACACACACACTAACCCACACGCTAACACACACAAACGCATACACTAACACACATACACACACACACACACACTAACACATACATACACACACACTGACACACACACACACTCACACACACTCTAATACACACAGACAGACAGACAGACACACTCACACACACACACACACACACACACACACACTCACACAAACACACAAACCTACACACAGGAACACACACACATACACACACACACACTAACCCACATGCTAACACACACAAATGCATACACTAACACACACACACACACACTAACACATTCATACACACACACACACACACACACACACACACACTAACTCACACACTGACACACACACATTAACATACACACACACACACTAACACACACACACACACACACATTAACATACACACACACACTAACACACACATTAACATACACACACACACTAACACACACACATTAACATACACACACACACACACACTCATACACTACATGAGACCTGAACCAGCACAAGGTACATAAAGTTGGATTTGAAGATTGTGAGTCATCAGTATCATGGAAAACTACAAAACTAAAGCGTTAAAATGGTGCAAGGATGACAGATTGAACAATGCAAAAGACTGTTGCAGCAGATTGTTGTTAGTTACTTGCAAATCAGTCAATTTGAGAGAACAGCCATTGAAGTTGACAGTGACAGTGAGTGTAAAAAGTCCATAGCATCAGGGGGTCAAATGCATAAATCATTGTTGTTTTACTACAGGATTAAATGCATGTGTGTGCAGAGCAAGTCTAGAAAAGAGTAATTATTTCAGAATTACATGATGGCGTGGGAGATTCAAATCTATGATTCAATCACAGGGAAAGACCAGCACTTAATCTAAAACTGTGCATGAAATCACTTTGTAGTTGTAATTCTCTCATTTTAAGAAGGGACTTAAAACATATCTCTTTAATGGCGACTCATTTTCTGTGTGCGCATTGAGCATGAAGTTTTGCGCATTAGAAGAACCCACACATACATACATAATTCTCTTCCAAACTCTTCAAGATGCCAGGCAAATGGTCCCAGAAGCCAGAAATAGCTATAACTCCATTTTGACAAAACAGAACTTTCGTTTTTTGGCACTTTGCTCCAGCGACTGTGTGTATTTTTGTTTGATCAGTTTGCATACACATACAGAAACAGACAGACATTTGTTTAGGCTTACATGTCATTAGCCAGATTACTGCATGGGACTGCTAAAAAGTTCTTAGATTGCAGTGTTTGATTTAAATTGATTTTTGTTTGTTTGTTTGTTTATCATTGTGTACCACAGTAAAATCAAAATCTGTTTTTATTTAATATTTGTACTTGACAGACTCAGAGGAAAGTTATGTGCAACTCAGAGAAATGGGGTATAGTGTTCGAAGAGGGCTCTGATGTTATTTGTCTGGGGAATGTTTTGTGTACCACAGACAACTGTTACGCGTTGCTGTTATTTGTCTGGGGAATGTTTTGTGTATCACAGACAACTGTTACATGTTGCTGTTATTTGTCTGGGGAATGTTTTGTGTATCACAGACAACTGTTACATGTTGCTGTTATTTGTCTGGGGAATGTTTTGTGTACCACAGACAACTGTTACGCGTTGCTGTTATTTGTCTGGGGAATGTTTTGTGTGCCACAGACAACTGTTACATGTTGCTGTTATTTGTCTGGGGAATGTTTTGTGTGCCACAGACAACTGTTACATGTTGCTGTTATTTGTCTGGGGAATGTTTTGTGTGCCACAGACAACTGTTACATGTTGCTGTTATTTGTCTGGGGAATGTTTTGTGTGCCACAGACAACTGTTACGCGTTGCTGTTATTTGTCTGGGGAATGTTTTGTGTGCCACAGACAACTGTTACGCGTTGCTGTTATTTGTCTGGGGAATGTTTTGTGTACCACAGACAACTGTTACGCGTTGCTGTTATTTGTCTGGGGAATGCAATGTGTATCACAGACAACTGTTACGCGTTGCTGTTATTTGTCTGGGGAATGTTTTGTGTACCACAGACAACTGTTACGTGGCGCCAAGAGGGGCAGGATGAGCAGCTTCCTTGCTGGTGGAGAGAGGCTGAGCAGTCTGCTCTGGTGTGACTGACTCACGTTTTCCCTGAAGTGTCTGTCTTTGTGTGAAACACCCCTTCCTTGTCATTCCTGTCTTAGTTTCAAAGGCTCACTCCAACCTCTTGCCTAGCTGTTTGTAAGGAGACAAGGCAGGGAGAAAGCTGGTGTTGTGTAGGGATGGAGATCTGACATGCCTGACAATCTGCCCAGCAACATGCCCTGGTTTGGTGACATGGTCTGGAGGCACAGCCTGGCCTAAGATTGGATAAGACACCAGCAGTGTGTGTATTAACTTTCAGAGTACCACAGACCAAATATTCAGACTGCCACAGTCCCAATTTTCTCCCACTTGACAATTCCTTCACTAAGCTCACTCTCTGTTGGTTCTGTCAGTTACCAATGAGAGCACATCACACATCAGAGTCAGTCTGCCACCAATGGCAGTGCACTTGAAGTGTGCTTGTTTTAATCACCACTCTCCAAGGTTTAAGGTTGCACGGCCATTCATGGTCAGCCTGTCAAATTGTCAATTGATTGTTTGTGCTGGGGAAAGAAAAAGATCACAAGATAGACACCTGTAGTCACATACTAAGATTGCTCGGGGTGCTGTCAAGAGGATTTCAGACCATGAACTTTGCACGAAAAGTTGTACCATGTCTCCCTAACACTTGAACTGTTTTGTGGTCTGTCTAGAAGGCCAGTAACATGATTAGATACATTGAGTTTCACTGTAGCTGATCAGGCTCTTGGCCCTCTGTGTTACAGGTGCAGTGTGACAGCTGCTCCCGGTGGTGCCACACTGTGTGTGTGGGCTGCGACTATGAAGCAGTCAAGGACTCTGAAAAGTTCTACTGCGGATGCTAGTGCTGGACACCATGGTTTCTGCAGAACAGAACTTCACCCTTTCTTCTCCATTTGCTGAGCGTTTTGTTCTTTTCGGTTTTCTAACACTCATGCTGCTATGCTACTGCCTCAGGCTTGAATGGAAGTTACTAGAGTAGGAATTAGCTGGCAAACATGTGTGCACAATGAAGAACAGATTGTAGTGTAATGTTCTGTGATGGAAGATTGATAGATGGACAAACAAAAAGACAGTTGAACAGCCTGCATGACCAATATGAGCCTGGGATAGTTTTTATGGATTGAAAAACAGTGGGGAGGGAGCAAGAAAGGGGATGGGTGAGATTGTGTATATGTAGGGGATAACCTCCTCTGCTATGTGGTTCATATGGTAGAGAGAAAGAATGAACAAACAAGAGAGAGGAGAGAATATGAAAAAGAGAATGAATGAGAGAGAATGAACGAACAAGAGGGGGAGAGAGAGAATAAACAAGAAAGACAGAATGAATGAGAAAAAGAATTGGGGGTGGGATTCATCAGCCCTTTGCCTAGGCACAGGACTCTTTCCACCAGAGTGGAAGGGTGACCTTTATGCATCATCACCACGTCTAGTCGTGTTAATCAATCATTGCTAGTAGCCAAGAGAGACTGATATATACTACTGGTAATGTTTTCCACGACATGCCCGTAGCCTGTATTGGTTTGCTTTGCAATCGTTTGCCATTACAATGAGGTACAATCGTATTGCCATCTTTTCAGTGCCTAGACAAGACAGAGAGACACAAGCTTAATTAACTATGTACACTTTTCAAGTTTCAGGACTTAATTTATGCTCGGGACATTGTTGTCCATACATAGTTCATGACAGTATTGAAATTTTGTGACTGATCTCTAAGTTGGCGTCTGGGAACAGGGTGACTTCTGAAGACTACCATCTACTCATAGGTTTAGTTGTCTCTTTTGGGGGTTTTGATGATCTCCAGGACAACTTGCTCAAATCATGGAGAGGTTGCATACTACAGTATTCCATTCCACCCCTCTGACTGGCTCCTACTGTATTCTCTATAACTATGGAAGGAAGGCATTGTCTAAAATTCCCTGTAAGTTGATGCCTAATCAAATATGGCCTACAGAAGCAGAAAAAAGAAGAGATTTTAACCCAAGTTTCTGATCACTGTCGCACCAATTTGCACTTCTGGACTGCATGACTGCAGCAAAAATGGTTTCAATGACTGTCATCTCAAGCATTTAAAGGCAACAGTCTCTGGATTCCTAACTACTGACTTGGAATGTTTCAAGCCACACACAGTGATGTGGTGTTTACTGGAAATGCATAACCTTGGAGGAGTAGGGCATTCTGGCTGTGGGAATGTGCAGTACAGGAGTTTGCAAGGTTGCATGTTGTTTGGCAAGCTGTTTGGACTCGAGACTGGACTGGCATGGAAGTGCACCTGGCTCTGTGGAGGTTTGGCAGACAAACTGTCTTGCACTTCAGACTGTCAGAGCCCCAGTCTCGATGGTGTTTGGTCCTCCGATGGAAGGAGTGAAGGTTTTAATTACTCATTAATTTTATTTCCAAACGGGCCCAGTGGGTGCCAGTATGGCTGGCAGTCACAAACATTCATTGTGAAAATACAGTGTGTATATTCATGTATAAATACCTATCCCTGGCGGAGCAGGAGGACTATCACTTGGTTTAGGTTTGACTGGTGTTGGGCAGCCTTTCTGTAATTGGCTGGGGCAGAGGCAGATTGAATTTCAGCAGCACTTCACAGAAGTGGTGTCAATTGATAGCAATTGCTTTTCCTAATTTTTCTTCCCTTTTTATATATATATTTCAAGGCACGGTGTGAAAGTCAGTCGGCCAAGAATTTGTTTTCTCTCTTCATAAAAAATGAACATTTTCATTAATGTCAATAAACGGAGAGAGAGAGAGAGAGAGAGAGAGAGAGAGAGAGAGAGAGAGAGAGAGAGAGAGAGAGAGAGAGAGAGAGAGAGAGAGAGAGAGAGAGAGAGAGAGAGAGAGAGAGAGAGAGCTCGCACTCTCACTTTACTTTATTTCATGATGTTATTAAGTTCAAGCTTAATTCATCAAGTAGATTTTTTACTATGATACCTGTATTTGTTTTTCCTCTTCCTTTGCTGCAAGCATTGATGGTTTGTAATGTCTGATGCTACTTTATAATATCTGATTCTTGTATTTTGATAACTTTTTGTGATGGAGTGATTTTTATATTAAACTTAGAATTTAATATTTATACATTTTTCTTCATAGGGATAATTGCCATGGGTCATTCTTGTTATTTAAAAGCATGAGAATGGCATCTTGATATTTTGATCCTTTTCAAGGAATCTTGCTGTATTTGCTACCTGAAATGATGACTTGAATTCATGTGGCTTTGCATTGTGGTTGTCATTGTGCTTGTTTTGTTATAATCTCCTAAACGATTGTCAGATACATTTATATATACCTTTCATAATTTAGATCCACAGAACAAGTTATGTATGTGGAGCAATGTCCTGATCTTCAGGGCTGGTGAGTTTATACTTCAGTGTTGTCCTTGGCAGTAATCTAGTGAGCATTGCCGCATGAGGTGCCCTATCTGCGCAGGCGTGGAGTCTAAAATCATCTTGATTGCAGGTGCAACCTGACTTATCCTGGTGTCTTTGCAAAGTGGTGGGTGCTTGCTCTTTAAGTCATGGCAGAATCACCCTCAAGGATAATGCCTCATTTTGCAAGGCAGCTCTCACAGCAAATGAGATTGGTGTGTCATCATTATACTGCACCCATTGAGTTTGGTGTGGCAGTGTTGGATTTACTGGTACAATGGGAATAGAATGATTTTAAATGCTCATTACCTATATGTATACTGCAGGGGATAAATTATTTTTATAACTGCTTTTCCTTTTTTTTTTTTTTTTTTTTTTCTCTCTCCAAAACATGTTTGTTATTATGGACCTTGGTTACTTACTACTTTGTCATTGCTGTGAGCTTGATGTTAAGCCATGGCCAGCAGCCAAATCATCGTCACCATCATCAGGGTTTTCTACCATCAAGGTCCCCATTGCTTTCTACCCACCAATTTAGTCAGATCTGAAGGCCTTGCTTTTGAGTTGTTTCAAAGGCAGCTTTCTGTTGTGACACCAAATCAAAAGTGGCCAATGCTTACGGAGTGTGTGGGTTGAGTATTTTGCAGATGTAGTCCAGATCTAAAGGACTTGTTTTGAGTTGCTTTAAAGGAAGCTTTCTGTTTTGAAATCAAATCAAAATTGGCCAATGTTTACGGAGATGCCTCAGTTGGGTATTTTGCTGAAAATTGCACCTTGACACATTTTTAGTAGTCTGGGTTTGACAGAATGTACATAATGTAGATTTTCCTGTCTCTCAGTGTTCATGCTGACTATTTACATGTCTTGGTGCTTTACTGTTTTTGTCAGTGTTTTCCTCACTCTGTGAGGATTGTGCATGGTGTAACATTCTTGTTAACAGTGCAGCTCTGTATCTAATAAAAACTTGGAGAGTAGTTGTTGAAAGGCAGCTTTGTTTGCCAGTCTGTGTAATGTCTCTTCTTGTGGTGGTGTTCTGTTGGTAGTGAAAGAAATTGAAATCAATCTTTCGCACTAAGATTTTATCCCATTGAATTTAGAGGAGGTGGCTTGGGGCCTGTCATTTTGTGTTTACCCCCCAAACAAATGTTTTCTTCTCTTGATATGACTTTTGCACTGCCTTTGTTCTAAGTTGAGATTACACACTGGTAAAAAAAAAATCAGGGAAAAAAAGCAAACTGACAATAATGTGAAAGTGGTGTTTTTATAACTATTTTGATTAGTGATCTGTGGTTAGAATACATGTTCGTTGTCTAGAAACAGATGATGTAGCCTTGGCTACATTTGCCTTCAGTAATTTGTGCTGATTTGCAAAATTGCTGAGTGATTTGCTGCTTTTCAGAGATTTGTGCTGAATATGTTTACTAGGTAGACTAAAAGCAAACAAAAACATTATTTAATCATTTTCATCCCCTACCAATCATGGCACTCTTTTCCATCAGTACAATGGCCCTGTAAAATTGTCATTGGAAATGAATCATTTCATGTTTTTTGTGACTATTGTGCTGTGCTTTTTGAGGTTATGATTTGCATTATGTGTGTGAACATGTACAAAATCTTGCAGAGGCAAAGAATTATGGAGTTTGCATTTAGGGTCATGGGACAGTCAGAATTTTCACAGGCAATTTACGTCTCCCCCTCCTCTTGTCTTTCTTTGTTTGTTTTTGTATGTGAAAGAAATTTTGTACTGCACTCCTTTGGCATCTGCATTCTTGTCTCTACTGTTTGAGAGGAAAGAAATATACTGTTGGTTTTTTCCATTTTACATTCATTTACTATTGGCATCATTACGATCAGTGTTTGGCCATTTAACTGGCAGATTTGTCAAAATGCTTCAAAAAACAAACAAGAAAAGACGTTCATGAAACAACTTGCCTTGTAATCTGAGACCTTATATGATGGTACTGGGTGATAACTTCTTCACAATTTTGTGCCTCCTTATTCCTCTTGACAGGTTCAGTGAATAGGCAGACAATCTAAACTCAAAATCTCCATGTTGGCATTAACAAAAAGGTTTCACTCTTTTGGCTGGGAATCGAAGGCTGCACATCAAGATTCCATTGTGACTGCTGCAAGTGGAACTGTCAGTGATCATCTACGTGACCAAAGCTGTTGTATTGAGGACTGCACTATGAGAGAAAAAAGCATGCTCTATCCTTGGGAGGGGAGTGTTGGGGTAAGCAGTAATGGGCACATTTAGCATGATTATAATTTGCTCCTACTTCTATGCAGTGATGTCACTTTATCGCATCAAAACTTGGACACTGCAAAGTAAATCCAAACATTGACCATTCTCAGATTGTTCCAAAATACTCTAGTGGTCACCCCTTGATCTTTTGACCATCGTAAACCACTGAGTAATATTTAAAAAATGGTGAAAAAAAACACACCAAACTTGGGAAATCTTTTATAAACTTATTAGCCAAGGATTTAAAAACGTTACTGGGAGAGTGTGTAGTCTCCTTGTCAGATCCTCTGGACAACTAATAATTCAGATCAAAACTTCATTGGTATTTCCACGCTTTGCTGGATTGACATGTGCTATTCATGGTGGCTCTTTGAGCATATTATGGAACATTCTAGCCATTCAAAAGAGCCCTGAAGGCCATGAAGTGTAGATGGTCTGCCTCTAGGTCAAACATGAGGAGCCTGGAATCCATTCTCCCCCGCTGCACTCTATCTGCCACACCTTCAAGACAAGACCTTGTCACCTGGGTGTTGGCTGGCTGCTGGTTTTCTCCTGCTGCTACTCTAAGAACGCTTTGCACAAATCACTTGTGAAGTACACTTGTGTCATTTCTGTCACTATTGACAAAGTCTTCATTGCATGTCCTCAGTGTTCCCAGTCAGAGTTCATGCTGCGTTTGAACAGTTGTGCCTTGTGCTGCAGGAGCTGCATAAATCATCTGATGAAAATCTGTCTGTCCACAGACTGGCGCTGTTGACAACTATTCCACAGGTGCTCCATAGGGACTGCCCTTGCTCTTGCTCTGATCAGCTCAAGTTGTTTATCACATTTTGGCCTTACAGCCTGTAAGGGCCGACAGGCGTAAAACTTCATTTATTCATGCATTCATTATTTCATTCCCCAGGTGCTTGATAGCTGCAGCTGTTGTATTATTTGGCATATTTTGTGGTCAGATTCACCAGTCATCTCGTTCATTGATTTCAAGCATAATTATTTTATTTATGAAGAAGGTGCTGGCAAAGTGTGCTGAAATCTTTGCTGTTAATTTCATCAGTATTCCTTACTCAAGAAACATGTGTGTCACAAGGATCTCGTGGAAAATTTTTCTTTCTTTTTTTTATTCTTTCTTTCTTTTTTTTCTTTTTTTTTTCTTTTGTTTAGTCAGCTGTGCTGTATTTTTCACATTGAACTTTAGGGGATGCAAATATGGAGCACTTGTCTGAAATGGTGGACAGTGCCTAGTGCAAAATGCTGGTATTAAAATTCTATGAGCCATCTATCAGAAATGTGCAAAACCCTCTTGGGGCAATAAAATCTAATAGTCCATGTGTGTCTGCCTTTACATGTGTTTACTTGAAGCTTTTTAGATTAACAAGAGAAATGCATATTTGATGTGGATGTGTGTGTGTGAATGTGAGTGTGTGTGTGTGTGTGTGTGTGTGTGTGTGTGTGTGTGTGTGTTAGCTGGAGATTTCAAAATATTAACACGGAAGTTTTATAGAATGTTTCAGGTATATGAAGATGATATTGAAAATAAGGCAAACAAGGTGATAGTTCACACACAATGCAGAGGATGACTCGCTGGCAGCAAACTTGCTCTGCAGACACTTCAAGAGCAAGCTGAAGGATGATTAAATGCCCCTAAAATCAGAGACCATGGAGCAAATGGGGAGAGCCAACTGGCTTTGAGAGAGTGGTTTGAAAGCTAGAAGTGAAATTTGATGGAGGGAACTGCCTTGACCAATCTGCTCAGTTGAGCCTCTTTCAATTTTCTGACAAAGCAACAAGAGCAAGAGCATGTTCACAGGTGCAGTTTCTGTCTGATGTGATAAGGAACCCCACTTGACTCATTCACAAACCTTGCACTGAAAAACATAGGGACAGTGGTGCAGTTTGCTGTCTCATACTTGCATCCTTCCAGCAGCTGCAGTATCCAGGCTCCTCAAAGACTGGTAGAGTCCCAACTAGGGCTGGAATCCACTTTTCCTCTTTCCAGTAGCAAAAGGTCATCTAGGAGATGCCACTCGGCCTTTTTGAATTCTCCACCATACAGGAGTGTTGGTAACGACTTCTCCAGGCTGTTCCTACTGGACAGCATTGCTGGAAGTGTGCAGTCGGGAGTCAAGCAGATTCTTGTCATTTGAAAACTAGACAGCATTTAACAATCTCTTGACGATGATGATGAAATTGGTGCATGAAAGTGTGCTGTTATGTTACAGTTGGAGATGTGTCTATCTATGGCGTTGCTTCGCGAACGAATATGAGTCGATGCTGCTGTTCACGTCCACTGCAGACACGTTGGTGGCTGTAGAGGCCGATGCGGGACCGGCAAGCCCGACCACAGCGGCCGCAGGGGAAGATCCAGCCAGGGTCTAGCATGACACCCTCTCGGTTTTTTCTCCTCTGGCGCTTCTCCTTCAGTGTGTCCCTGCGAGAGCTCTCCAACACTGCCGTGGCTTTATTGATGGTGTGGTGCCAGGCATCTCTGTCAGCAGCGACGGAGGTCCACTGTCGGGGATCGATGTTGCTGGAAATGAGGGCTTTCTTGAGAGAGTCTTTGTATCTCTTTTTCGGGTCCCCTTTGTCATGTCGACCAGTGGAAAGCTCACCAAATAGTACCTTGGGCAGGCGGTGGTTTTCCATTCTGGAAACTTGGCCTGCCCAGCGCAGCTGAGATCTCAAAAGCATGGCCTCTATGCTGGTAAGTTGAGACCGTTCCAAAACTTCCACATTAATGATGTAGTTGCTCCATAGTATCTCCAGGATCGTACGAATACAGCGTTGGTGGAAGCGTTCCAAGAACCTCAGGTGTCGGTGGTACAGGCCCCAGGATTCTGAGCCATACAGGAGTGTGGTAAGAACAACCGCTCTGTATACACTGATTTTTGTGTCCTTTCTGAGGTGTTTGTTGCTCCACACTCTCTTATACAACCTGCCAAAGGCTCTGCTGGCCATGGCTATTCTGCTGTCCACTTCCTTGTCTATCTTGGCATCTGCCGTGATGGTGCAGCCCAGGTATGTGAACTGGCTGACAGAGCGTAGTTCGGTCTCCCCAATGTAGATGTGAAGACGGTGAGATGCTTCTCTGGGAGCAGGTTGGTGGAGGACCTCTGTCTTCTTTAGGCTGACTTCCAGTCCAAAGAGCTGGGCAGCCTCTGCGAAGCAGGATGTGACTTGTGGCAAGGCTCTCTCAGAGTGTGCGATGAAGGCGGCATCGTCTGCGAAGAGGAGGTCTCTGATCGCCTGGTTTGTAGTCTTGGTGCGGGCTCTCAGGCGCTTGAAATCAAACAGGTTGCCATCTGGCCTGTATCTGACATACACCGCGTCCCCATCATCAAGGGCATCCATTGCCTGATTGAGCACCATGCTGAAGTAGATGGAGAAGAGGGTCGGTGCCAGAACACAGCCCTGCTTCACGCCATTGACAATGGGGAAGGGCTCTGACAGGTCACTGTTCAGTCTGACTTGTCCGTGCTGGTCCTTATGAAGCTGCATGATGATGTTGAGGAACTTTGGGGGGCAGCCGAGCCGTTCAAGAAGAAGCCACATTCCCTGCCTGTTCACGGTGTCGAAGGCCTTAGTCAGATCAACAAAGGCGATGTAGAGGCCTTTGTTTTGTTCACGGCACTTCTCTTGGAGCTGGCGGAGGACAAACACCATGTCCGTGGTGCTTCTGTTGGCCCTAAATCCACATTGGCTCTCTGGGAGATGGTCCTGGGCGATGGTGGGGGCCAGTCTGTTCAACGCGATTCTCGCGATGATCTTTCCGGCGATGGAGAGCAGGGTGATCCCCCGGTAATTTGAGCACTCCGACTTCTCGCCTTTGTTCTTGTACAGGGTGATGATGACTGCATCTCGGAGGTCATGAGGAAGCCTGCCCTGTTCCCAGCAACATACAAATAGGCTGTGCAGTCTCTCTAATAGAGCTGGACCGCCATGCTTCCATATCTCAGGAGGGATTCCGTCAAGTCCGGCAGCTTTGCAAGGTTTCAGCTGTTTCATTGCCTTCTTGAGTTCTTCGATGGTTGGCAACTCATCCAATTCAGCCTTGATGGCTTGCTGAGGAATACGGAGGATGGATGGCATGTCGAAAGAGCGATCGGCATTGAAAAGAGTCCTGAAATGTTCCGACCAGCGGTTCAGGATTGACATCTTGTCGGTGAGCAGTGTCTGACCGTCGGCGCTGCGCAGCGGGCTCTGAATTTGGTAAGATGGGCCATACACTGCTTTGAGGGCTTCATAGAATTCCCTGATGTTGCCGGTATCTGCACATTGCTGGGTCCTCTCAGCAAGGTCGGTCCACCACTCATTTTGGATCAAGCGCAGTTTGCGCTGGAGGTGATTGCATATCTGACGAAAGGGAGCTTTTTTATAGGACAGGATGGCTTGGCAAGGTGGGCCTAGTGTGCAGATCTCTTTCTTGCTAGTAATTTTTGGATTTCGTCATTGTTCTCGTCGAACCAGTCTTTGTTCTTTCTGGAGGTGTAGCCTATGACTTCAGCAGCTGACTCTTGGATGGTGTTTTTGAGCTGGTTCCAAATGGATTCAGGGCATGGATCTTGGGGGAGTTGAGGCTGCCTCCAGTTTCTCCAGGAGATTGTTCTGAAATATCAGTTTTACTTCTGGAGACTGGAGGCCGCTGACTGAGTTTTTTTTACAGGGGCTCCTCTGTTTCTCGGTTTAAGCTTGAAGTGGAGCCTCAGCTTGAAGCGAACAAGGAGATGGTCAGTGTGACATTCTGCGCTTGGCATCACTCTGGTGAGCAGGTCATCTTTTAGATCACGCTGGCGCACAAGGATGTAGTCGATGAGGTGCCAGTGCTTGGACCTCAGGTGCATCCAGGTTGTTTTCAGTCTGTTCTTCAGCTGAAAGATGGTATTGGTGATAACGAGCTCTTGCTCCATGCAAAACTCCAGCAGCAGGCATCCATTGTCATTGCAGTTGCCAATGCCATGCTTTCCCAGAGCCCCTCTCCAGGCTTCAGAGTTCCGACCGACTCGGGCGTTGAAATCGCCGAGGAGGATGATTTTATCTTTGGCATGGGTGTTCTAGACAATGCTTCGCAAGTCTGCGTAGAACTTGTCTTTCTCCGCTGGGTCAGCTTGAAGTGTTGAAGCGTACATGCTAAATAGCGTGACATGCTGCTGCTTCTGTAGCGGGAGGCGCATGGAGAGAATGCGGTCCCAATGACCGATCGGCAGTTGTTCAAGCCTGGAGGCAATGGAGTTCTTAACCAAGAAGCCGACGCCTGAGAGGCGTTTCTCTGCTGTAGGTTTGCCTGACCAGTATAGTGTGTAGCCCGCCGTGTGCTCTTGGAGACTGCCTTGCTCTGCAAGGCGTACTTCGCTGAGAGCAGCAATGTTGATGTTCAGTGTTGCCAGATCATGAGCGATGAGAGCGGAGCGACGCTCTGAGCGATTGCTGTCAGTTTTATCAAGCATAGTTCTGATGTTCCAGCATGCAAGTTGTAGTCCTCTGGCGGGACTGGTGGTTTTTGTTTTCAATTCTTTCGTTGTGGTTCGACCGCAAATAAGATGCCCGTTGACCGCTGCAAGCCAACTGGGTGGGATGGAGACGAGCTTTTTTTAGGCCACCTTTTCTAGGCCCCTCTCCGTGTGGAGCAAGCAGTGCTGACCCTAAACAGGGCTGCTTGGTCATACAGGGTGCTGCCGGGCGATGTCGTCGTCTCCGGGTCGACATCGGACAACCAATATCCTGTACCGCCTGCATATGCAGGATTGGAACTGCGGCTTCCAGTGTCATCTTCACCTGCCGTTTCGCCCCTTTCCCATCGCTACAGGACTTGTGAAAAGGAGTGGACGTGGACGTGAACGTGTCGTTTGAGCCTGCGCAGTAGAGCTTTAAGGTGAAGT
>JAWQFJ010004531.1:27500-52991 GCA_034096865.1 Theodoxus fluviatilis | reverse complement strand
GGCAAAACCACTTCCAAAGTAGGCCTGCATTGATGACTATTTGAGATGGTGTATCGACCTGTCAAAAGGCAAAACCACTTTCAAAGTAGGCCTGCATTGATGACTATTTGAGATGCATGAAATCACTTGTCAGCCATCCAGTCGGCATAAGCCCATTATGAGGCTTGTAAATCCACAATGAGCCTCTTCCTTTCAGTCTTAGCCACTCAACACTCATCATTGCAGCTGTCAACACTCTCTGTAGGTTCCTCCTCCTCACTGTCTGCATATCTGTACAGAGCTGACGCTGATGGAGGCCAACTACATGAATATGGACGAGACGCTGGGCACAGAGGTGTACAGCCTGGGCGACCTGACCATGGGGGAATGGAAGGAAGACTTGGTCCGCTTCAACGACGGTGCCAACGGCTCTGTCTACATCCGGCTCATGCTGCAAGAAGAGTGAGTAAACTCCTCGTCTGCTTAACAGTGTATGCTGTTTATTTCTATCCAGTATGCCATTTCCAGTTACTGTCATTCTGTATAGAAAGATACAGTGGGGATGGTTTCTTAATTGTGAAACCACATTTTCAGTCGTGTTTCTGTCCTTCCCTAAATTAACTTTTTGAGGGGTCAGCGATAACAACATCATGACATCCTTATTTAGTATTGCTTAAGTGGAAGGATACTTGTTTTCCCTCGTTGTATATTAATTGGGTCTCAATGAAAGGCTGATCACAGATTTGCCTTCTTCATTCAATGATGTGAAATATTAAACACGTTCTCTTTTTTCCATTTATTTCAGCCAATGTCCCACACTACGCTACAGCCTCTGCCTGTGTGATGAGGAGAAAGCTTTCAGAGAGAAGAGGAAAGTAAAGACATTGGAAGCCATGAAAGAAATGCTTGGAGACAAGGGCCCTAGGGACACTAACGAGGTAAGTGTCTTCCCCCGCCTTATTCCGCACATAGAAGCTCGTTTGTCTGGAGAGAAAAAAATGCACGTAAATGAAGTTCGAAATTAGAAACTGAATCCTGCGGCCTGGTATTAAAGAGACGGTTGTGCAATTGTAAATGCTACGTTACTAAAGCTGTAGGAAGGGAGGTAACCGCTGTACCATCTGAAGTAACCCGCTGCGCTTTCTTCTTACAGCTGCCTACAGTGGGGGTGATTGGTTCTGGCGGCGGGTTCCGTGCCATGACTGCCTACAGCGGCGTCTTCAAAGCTCTGTACGAGAGCAAAATCCTGGACTGCGTCACCTACGCTGGTGGTCTCTCGGGCTCTTCCTGGTAAGTTCACGTTGCGGCTCTCTGACTTTGCCCAGACATCACCGTGAACATCAGGATGTGCTGTTACCGTTAACTGAAAGAACTTGCAGCCGTACTTTTTTAAACTTTAAAATATCAAACATTAACACTGTTACTGCCTGGTCTCCTGTCAACGTTTTCTCTGACAATTATCTCCTCGCTGCCAGGTACCTGTCCACGCTGTACTCACACCCCGAGTGGCCCAACGTCTCCCCCAAAGATGTGCAGACGGAGTTGAAGCACAACATCGAGAACAGCTTCCTGTACCTGCTCAAGCTGCCCTCCATCTGCCGCTACGTGGACCGCATCCTGCAGAAACGCCGGCAGGGCCAGCCCGTCTCCTTCACAGACTTCTTCGGACACATGGTCGGCGAGACGCTACTCAAAGGGGTGCGTATCATCATCATCATCATCATCATCATCATCATCATCATCATCATCATCATCATCATCATCATCATCATCATCATCATCATCATCATCATCATCATCATCATCATCATCATCGTCACCATCATCACCATTATCATCATCATCGTCGTCGTCGTCGTCGTCGTCGTCATCGTCGTCATCGTCATTGTCGTTGTCATAGTCGTTGTTGTCATCCATATTGTTATAGAATGCATGCATAAAGCAGCACCAGCATAACCACCACCAACCAGTAGAAGCAGTAGAACCATCACCACTGCTACTTTCACCACGACCACTACTACCACAGCCAACACTTAATATCATTGCCACCATCACCACCATTGCCACCACAGCCACCGCCACCAGTTTTACCACTAACACCACCGCCGTCCCCACTATGACCACCACAATCACAACCACCATCACTACCGCATGCACCAGCTCCAGCATCTCGGAATATGTAGTGAAAAGAGAAACGAATGAATTATACTCAATTGTGTAGAGCTCCACTGCAGAAGTTGAAGGTTTCCTTGTAAGCAGCGAGCAGATTTCACCAATGGGATGTAGTCATTATTTAATGGACGAGATCTTGACGCTTTGCTGTATGCCTGACAGCGTCTGGATTCCAAGCTGACGGACCAGAGGGAGCGCATAGACGGCGGCGAGGTGCCCATGCCACTCTACACCTGTGTCCACGTCAAGAAAGATGTTCCCGCCAAGTCCTTCCAAGGTCAGTCTCTATTACCCCCCCCCCCCCCCCCCCCCTGTCTTCTAAATGTGCGGTGCCTTCGAACAGCTTTGACGAAATGTATGTACCTTACAGTTGTAAATTATTAAATCAGATGTTTAAGAAATCGGTGTGGTTTTGCTTAATTGTTCATTTCCTGCACAAGTTTTTGCATCTAAATGTGGTTCTCACATCCATAAATGAAGATCTGGTTGCATGTTAACTGCATTTTCATTTTGAAGCGAATTCTGAGGTGTAATGATTTTAGACAAGTCGTATTCTGCATCTGTAGACATACAAATGTTTTGATGACGGTAAGGCTCAAACGAAGCTATCTGTACTTCCACAGAGTGGGTGGAGTTTTCTCCCTACGAGATCGGACTGCCCAAATACGGAACCTTCATGGACTCGAAACTTTTCGGCAGCAAGTTCTTCATGGGGCGTCTGGTCAAGAAGTTTGAAGAGCAGCCACTCCACTTCCTGCAAGGTATTTGCCTTCTTTTTTCCTCAGTGGTGAATGCTGTCTGTTGGAAGTCGGTCAGTCAGTCAGTCAGTCAGTCAGTCAGTCAATGAAACGACGGATGAATAAACGAATGAATGGTTAGGCTGATGGATAAGTACATGGGCAAGAGAATGAATCACATAAATATTATTTTCAATTAACAATTGAGTCCCAGAATAATTGGCTGATTGAACAGAAAAGCAAACACGAATAAAGAAGCAGTTTAATTAATAGATGAGCAAACGAATAAATGCTTGAAAGAATTAATGAAAGAACGAACAAATGAATGGGTGAACGAATAAACGAAGGCGGAAACGAATGATACATGGACCAAGCGGATGGACAAACTAACGAATAAAAGCGTGTCCTGACAGAAAGACTGACGTGTTTATTTACCTTTGTCCAGGCATCTGGGGCAGCGCTTTCTGCATCCTGCCGAGAAGGATGATGGAGGACAACAGCCGCGTAGACCCGGTGGAGATGATCAGGCAGGAACTTGGTAAGTTTGCTAGACGTGGTCTCGCTGACCCCGTGTGCTTGTTGGAAAAAATCGATGCGATGTGTGAAAAAAGTTTTTACAAGGAAGGGTGGGATTGAGGCGAAGGCTGTGGGAAAAGGAAAATGGGAACGTCTTGAGTGGAAACAAATTTGACGTATTGGCATCTTTGTTGGGTGACTTTATAATGCTTGAAATATTAGTCGTTTGAAAATAAACCATTATTTTGAAAAACTACGTTTTCTGCAGCTATTCTCAGTCAGAGATAGATCAATAATAACAACAGATGAGAACTATTGTGCTGCTGAAATTTCTTGGTCACCCCAAGACCAATACAGCACGAAACCACATTATTTCTTCATTCATGATCACTTCCACTTATGCCATTGCCTTCGTTTGACCATGCAGAGAAGGAGGTGGACGAAGACAAACACGATGGCGAGGAGAGTGACCTCAGCGACGACGAGACCGATGAAAACAGCGAGGAGAGCGACGCCAAAGGAAGCGGAAGTGACGAGTCGTCCTCCGCCTCGCGCGTCTCCTTCGCCCCGGGAACGCGCACCACCAGCAAGCCCCGGAAGTCCGGAGGGAAATCTCTCAGCCGCAAGCCTTCTACCCACAAGACCAACAAGCGCTCTTTCTGGAGCAACGTGCTCACCAGCGTCTTTGAGAGGTGAGGGCCCCTTTCCTTGCATAGTAGCCTACCAACGACAGCTACCTTCACTACACGACTGCTTCTCTTTATCTAGTTCCTTCGGTCTTGCACGGATATGTAGGGGTCTTATCCAGATGTCAGAGCAGATCTTCCTCTAGCAGCATGGTGTGCTCAAATACAAGTCTAATGATTATAAGTATGTACAATTTTTCATTGATCTCATCTGTTTTTCGTGTACAAGGGAAGTAAAGTTACTTCGTCCCTGCTTATCCAGACATAAACGACATGGAAAAGTCGCAATCTTTTGTTATGACTTTAAGCCATTGGACGACAAATATTTAACGTATACGTTGTGCTCTGTCTTAAAAATACAAATAAGAATTTTTTGGGGAGTTATATATAATAATATACGTTCTAGTATCCATTACTTTAGCCTCTTCAAATCAGCTACCTGATTTATCACTTTCATTCTCATCAATGTTTTGGCTTTTACTTGCACATGCACAGTTATTTTCTTGTTCTGATTGGTCTCTTCTCTTGCTCCTACAGCCAAAACATCTCGGTGCTGAACACGCGCGCGGGACGCGCAGCCGTCATCCACAACTTCATGCGTGGCCTGTCTCTGACGCAGTCCTACCCTATCTCGCCCTTCACGCCCTACCACGAGCGCGTCAAAGAGGGCGACGAGTTTGACGGCAACTTTGATATGCACCCGACCGACGTGAAGCAGATCTACATGGTGGATGCGGGCCTTACCTTCAATTCGCCCTACCCTCTGGTGCTGCGTGGTCAGCGCGGCGTGGACATCATCCTCTCCTTCGACTTTAGCGCCCGCCCCACGGACGCCACACCCCCTTTCAAGGTATGGCCACCTTATTATTATTTCACTGTAGGCCACGCCCCCATTTTTTCAAAGTAGGCCACTCCCACATTTCAGCGTAGGCCACAACCCCTTTTCAAAGTATGCTACGCCCCCTTATCAATTTCGGCCCCACCTGCCATTCCAAATGGTAACGCCCCCTTTTTTCATGAAAAGCTACCCCAGCCCAGTTTCAAAGTAAGATCACATGTCCTGTTGATATATTATTTTCAGACTTCGATAAGCTTATTCACCTATCGAGTTTGAATGTTACTAGACCTGCAACTATAAGCCTTTCTTTCCTTTGCTTTACAGGAGTTGATCCTGGCGGAGAAATGGGCCCGGATCAACAAAATTCCTTTCCCGCCCATCGACACCGACGTGGTGAAGCGTGAGGAGTTGAAGGAGCTGTACATCTTCCGCCACCCCACGGACCCGTTCTGCCCCATCGTGCTGCACTTCCCCCTGGTCAACATCAACTTCAGGCACTTCAAGGCTCCAGGTGAGAATCTTGAGATTTACTACTGAGGATCCATGCCAGCCCAGGTCCTGGCTACGTCCCTAGGTAGTCTTGGTCTCATAGGCATGATCATAGACAGCAGCGGCGGTTAGTCGAGGCGAAATTCTAAGATTAGTCTACACTTGCTTGGACAAAGACAGCAAATATTAGGAAGTTATCGTGAAGCTGATGTTGCCGATTTCTTCTCAGTGTTCTGAATGTTAATTGTTTTACACTGATCTCAACACAAAAAGTGTCAAATTTAGAAGAGCAAGTCTAGCCTCGACTATAGCTGAGGAACACACAGCGAAGACATAAAAAGTTTTTCACAAATATCCTCAGATCGTCTGATGTAGCTTATTAAAGGCAACCAAATCCAGAATGTCGCAATTTAAACGTTGCTGTTTCTGCCTTCAGGTGTGCCACGCGAGACACAGGAGGAAATAGACTTCGCCAAATTCGACATCTTCGACGATGCCAACACCCCTTACTCCACTTTCAACTTCAAGTACACCAACCAGCAGTTCGACCGCCTGGCAAAGCTGACGGAGTTCAACACGCTGCTGCACGTCGAGGACATCAAGCAGGTCATGGCCGAAGTGGTGGAGCACCGCAAGCAGCACGGGCCTCGCATGCCCATCCACTCCAAACACATCAAGCTGCTCAGGATCAAGAGCATCAAGGAGCGCAGGCGCCTCACGCGCTACCTCAACCGCATGGAGTGCTCCTCCAGGACTGAAGGTGCCAAGACCCCTGGTGAAGCTCATCCTCCCATCACCCCCTGCACCCCCTTCTTCCCCGCTGCCGAGCACCTCTCCCCGGAGTTCGAGGCAGTCCAACAGGGACTTCAGGGACCCACCGAGGGAGAGGGGGTTCAGAGTGAGGACACTGGCATTAAGCTGCGGCCCAAGTTCCGACGTCAGTCCACGATGACGTCAGTGAATGACATCACCAAGTCCCTTAGCCTTAAGTCCCCTACGCTGCAGGACTCCGTGGAGTCCCAGGACTCTGGCACGGAGTCCTGGCCCTCTGCATGCGAACGCGAAAGTGATGACGACGACAACGACGATGATGATCCGTTTTACGATGCTCTAGACGATTCCGACGAGCTGCCGTTTCAGAAATCCACGCGATTGTGAGTGAGTGCCTGCTACTCATGGACAACAACCAGATTCGTGGTTGAATAAGGACAGCATGACCTCTATGACGACAGAGACGACTATGGCTGTGCACTTGGAGTGAATAGATGTTGAATGAAAGTGGACTAAAGAACTGAAAATCTCGGATATCTATGCAACATTGCAGTAAAACTCTTAATGATTCAGGAAAAACTCTGAGAGCAGAATCGAAAAGATTCTGGAGTAGAAGGACTCTTCTAGTTTTCTGGCCATGTAGCTGGAAGAAAAAGACAAGTGATCTCATGATGTTTGCTGTGCATATGTATTTATTTAAGTCTTGAAAAGTTCATTGCTAATCACTTACTTGAATGTGTCTGTCAGTGGAAATAGTTTATCATGTACAAATACATTTCAGTTTTGCCCCTTGTCTCCAGTGATTGAGAAGACTATAACCTATGCTTATTCTGCAGACATAGCAACATGGTGATGTTGCTTCTCAGGCTTTGTAGTGTAGAGGCATCGTTGTCGAGAATTGTTCAATTGTGCCACTGCTTTATGTAACCCTAGACTAAAGTTGTTTTCAGTTTATATTAGTGCATTTAAAAATGACTGTTAAGGATTAAGATGATTATTTGCCTAAAACATAATCTCGCCCTCTAAATTTTGGTAAGATGTCAACGAATTGCTTGAAATGTCAATGCACATTCTCCCTCTAAATAATGCAAGAAGAAATATTTGAACAGAGATGTTTAAAAATGTATGGTTTAGATGACGAAGACAGTGGCAAAGTTCAGGAAAGACAGAACTGTATAAATGATTAAGCTAAAAATAGAATGCAGGACCCCTTTTTGGGAGGGCTTTGGGTGACTCGATATAAGGTAACTTTTGTTGACACCTTGGCCCTGTTAGTGGGATCAACTGAAATAAAGAGGGCAGTTCCAACACCTAGCACTTGCCCCAGTAACTTAAGAAAAAACCTGGAAACGTAGAATATTACTTTGTATTCCATTATATCATCAGATATTAATGTATAATCACAAATAATGTGTCATCATTCAGTTGTTGTCCAAACTTTCTATTGCTCTGTTTCCACCTGTGCCTCACTCTTGTCTCTTCCTCATGATCTGTTGTGACTGTTGAGAATCCACACGTCATAAGTCTGACTGCAACTGAAGTGACTGGTCTTGTGGCTACATGTAGTGAGATGCCTGACTGAGTGGCTCCTGTACTAAATGACGTGTCCATTTAAAACCAACTGTGATGGAGCATTTGTTCCTGATATTCGTATTTATTAAGTGCTTGATAAATTATTTCAATCATGCCGTATTTTGGTTAAATAAATTATTTTAATGTCCTTATTAGTCTTGTTTATTTATAAATGCACTTCATCTCGGAACTCCCCTTGCATACACAGACGTATAAACAATATACACGCGTGTGCGTGCATGCCCTCACACACATGCATGTACGTGGATGCACGCATGCATTCACAGACACACGTATGTACGTGCACATGCACAACCACCGTGGAGACTCCGAATCGAGAGCTTGGATTCTAGTACACTGAGGAACAGGCATCAAATTAGCGACTTCTAAATACTGTTTTAAGCCGTTTGCCTCGTGATGTCTGCAGTCACTTCGATTCTGTAGAATTACATACATGAAGCACAGAGTATGGAAACAGTACTTCGTCTTCCCAAGAGTTTCCCAAACACCTTACCTACAGGCTTAGGCTTCACAGACATAATCTCTTCATCATTATTTCATCAGTTCGTCTGATGTGCTTCCTTAATCAGCAAAGACAGCAATCTGCCATTCAGCATGAGTGTTACATGAAAACCTTAGGGACTAGTGACGCAGCATGACAATCTTGTTTTACTACGCCTACAGATGCAGCAAGACACTACATGGCCTACAGATGCAGCAAGACACTACTTGGCCTACAGATGCAGCAAGACACTACTTGGCCTACAGATGCAGCAAGACACTACTTGGCCTACAGATGCAGCAAGACACTACTTGGCCTACAGATGCAGCAAGACACTACTTGGCCTACAGATGCAGCAAGACACTACTTGGCCTACAGATGCAGCAAGACACTACATGGCCTACAGATGCAGCAAGACACTACTTGGCCTACAGATGCAGCAAGACACTACTTGGCCTACAGATGCAGCAAGACACTACTTGGCCTACAGATGCAGCAAGACACTACTTGGCCTACAGATGCAGCAAGACACTACTTGGCCTACAGATGCAGCAAGACACTACTTGGCCTACAGATGCAGCAAGACACTACATGGCCTACAGATGCAGCAAGACACTACTTGGCCTACAGATGCAGCAAGACACTACTTGGCCTACAGATGCAGCAAGACACTACATGGCCTACAGATGCAGCAAGACACTACATGGCCTACAGATGCAGCAAGACACTACTTGGCCTACAGATGCAGCAAGACACTACTTGGCCTACAGATGCAGCAAGACACTACTTGGCCTACAGATGCAGCAAGACACTACTTGGCCTACAGATGCAGCAAGACACTACTTGGCCTACAGATGCAGCAAGACACTACATGGCCTACAGATGCAGCAAGACACTACTTGGCCTACAGATGCAGCAAGACACTACTTGGCCTACAGATGCAGCAAGACACTACTTGGCCTACAGATGCAGCAAGACACTACTTGGCCTACAGATGCAGCAAGACACTACTTGGCCTACAGATGCAGCAAGACACTACTTGGCCTACAGATGCAGCAAGACACTACTTGGCCTACAGATGCAGCAAGACACTACTTGGCCTACAGATGCAGCAAGACACTACTTGGCCTACAGATGCAGCAAGACACTACTTGGCCTACAGATGCAGCAAGACACTACTTGGCCTACAGATGCAGCAAGACACTACTTGGCCTACAGATGCAGCAAGACACTACTTGGCCTACAGATGCAGCAAGACACTACTTGGCCTACAGATGCAGCAAGACACTACTTGGCCTACAGATGCAGCAAGACACTACTTGGCCTACAGATGCAGCAAGACACTACTTGGCCTACAGATGCAGCAAGACACTACTTGGCCTACAGATGCAGCAAGACACTACTTGGCCTACAGATGCAGCAAGACACTACATGGCCTACAGATGCAGCAAGACACTACTTGGCCTACAGATGCAGCAAGACACTACATGGCCTACAGATGCAGCAAGACACTACTTGGCCTACAGATGCAGCAAGACACTACTTGGCCTACAGATGCAGCAAGACACTACATGGCCTACAGATGCAGCAAGACACTACTTGGCCTACAGATGCAGCAAGACACTACTTGGCCTACAGATGCAGCAAGACACTACTTGGCCTACAGATGCAGCAAGACACTACTTGGCCTACAGATGCAGCAAGACACTACATGGCCTACAGATGCAGCAAGACACTACTTGGCCTACAGATGCAGCAAGACACTACTTGGCCTACAGATGCAGCAAGACACTACTTGGCCTACAGATGCAGCAAGACACTACTTGGCCTACAGATGCAGCAAGACACTACTTGGCCTACAGATGCAGCAAGACACTACATGGCCTACAGATGCAGCAAGACACTACTTGGCCTACAGATGCAGCAAGACACTACTTGGCCTACAGATGCAGCAAGACACTACTTGGCCTACAGATGCAGCAAGACACTACTTGGCCTACAGATGCAGCAAGACACTACTTGGCCTACAGATGCAGCAAGACACTACTTGGCCTACAGATGCAGCAAGACACTACTTGGCCTACAGATGCAGCAAGACACTACTTGGCCTACAGATGCAGCAAGACACTACTTGGCCTACAGATGCAGCAAGACACTACTTGGCCTACAGATGCAGCAAGACACTACATGGCCTACAGATGCAGCAAGACACTACTTGGCCTACAGATGCAGCAAGACACTACTTGGCCTACAGATGCAGCAAGACACTACTTGGCCTACAGATGCAGCAAGACACTACTTGGCCTACAGATGCAGCAAGACACTACTTGGCCTACAGATGCAGCAAGACACTACTTGGCCTACAGATGCAGCAAGACACTACTTGGCCTACAGATGCAGCAAGACACTACTTGGCCTACAGATGCAGCAAGACACTACTTGGCCTACAGATGCAGCAAGACACTACTTGGCCTACAGATGCAGCAAGACACTACTTGGCCTACAGATGCAGCAAGACACTACTTGGCCTACAGATGCAGCAAGACACTACTTGGCCTACAGATGCAGCAAGACACTACTTGGCCTACAGATGCAGCAAGACACTACTTGGCCTACAGATGCAGCAAGACACTACTTGGCCTACAGATGCAGCAAGACACTACTTGGCCTACAGATGCAGCAAGACACTACATGGCCTACAGATGCAGCAAGACACTACTTGGCCTACAGATGCAGCAAGACACTACTTGGCCTACAGATGCAGCAAGACACTACTTGGCCTACAGATGCAGCAAGACACTACTTGGCCTACAGATGCAGCAAGACACTACATGGCCTACAGATGCAGCAAGACACTACTTGGCCTACAGATGCAGCAAGACACTACTTGGCCTACAGATGCAGCAAGACACTACATGGCCTACAGATGCAGCAAGACACTACTTGGCCTACAGATGCAGCAAGACACTACTTGGCCTACAGATGCAGCAAGACACTACTTGGCCTACAGATGCAGCAAGACACTACTTGGCCTACAGATGCAGCAAGACACTACTGGCCTACAGATGCAGCAAGACACTACTTGGCCTACAGATGCAGCAAGACACTACTTGGCCTACAGATGCAGCAAGACACTACTTGGCCTACAGATGCAGCAAGACACTACTTGGCCTACAGATGCAGCAAGACACTACTTGGCCTACAGATGCAGCAAGACACTACTTGGCCTACAGATGCAGCAAGACACTACTTGGCCTACAGATGCAGCAAGACACTACTTGGCCTACAGATGCAGCAAGACACTACTTGGCCTACAGATGCAGCAAGACACTACTTGGCCTACAGATGCAGCAAGACACTACTTGGCCTACAGATGCAGCAAGACACTACTTGGCCTACAGATGCAGCAAGACACTACTTGGCCTACAGATGCAGCAAGACACTACTTGGCCTACAGATGCAGCAAGACACTACTTGGCCTACAGATGCAGCAAGACACTACTTGGCCTACAGATGCAGCAAGACACTACTTGGCCTACAGATGCAGCAAGACACTACTTGGCCTACAGATGCAGCAAGACACTACTTGGCCTACAGATGCAGCAAGACACTACTTGGCCTACAGATGCAGCAAGACACTACTTGGCCTACAGATGCAGCAAGACACTACTTGGCCTACAGATGCAGCAAGACACTACTTGGCCTACAGATGCAGCAAGACACTACTTGGCCTACAGATGCAGCAAGACACTACTTGGCCTACAGATGCAGCAAGACACTACTTGGCCTACAGATGCAGCAAGACACTACTTGGCCTACAGATGCAGCAAGACACTACTTGGCCTACAGATGCAGCAAGACACTACTTGGCCTACAGATGCAGCAAGACACTACTTGGCCTACAGATGCAGCAAGACACTACTTGGCCTACAGATGCAGCAAGACACTACTTGGCCTACAGATGCAGCAAGACACTACTTGGCCTACAGATGCAGCAAGACACTACTTGGCCTACAGATGCAGCAAGACACTACTTGGCCTACAGATGCAGCAAGACACTACTTGGCCTACAGATGCAGCAAGACACTACTTGGCCTACAGATGCAGCAAGACACTACTTGGCCTACAGATGCAGCAAGACACTACTTGGCCTACAGATGCAGCAAGACACTACTTGGCCTACAGATGCAGCAAGACACTACTTGGCCTACAGATGCAGCAAGACACTACTTGGCCTACAGATGCAGCAAGACACTACATGGCCTACAGATGCAGCAAGACACTACTTGGCCTACAGATGCAGCAAGACACTACTTGGCCTACAGATGCAGCAAGACACTACTTGGCCTACAGATGCAGCAAGACACTACTTGGCCTACAGATGCAGCAAGACACTACTTGGCCTACAGATGCAGCAAGACACTACTTGGCCTACAGATGCAGCAAGACACTACTTGGCCTACAGATGCAGCAAGACACTACATGGCCTACAGATGCAGCAAGACACTACTTGGCCTACAGATGCAGCAAGACACTACTTGGCCTACAGATGCAGCAAGACACTACTTGGCCTACAGATGCAGCAAGACACTACTTGGCCTACAGATGCAGCAAGACACTACTTGGCCTACAGATGCAGCAAGACACTACTTGGCCTACAGATGCAGCAAGACACTACTTGGCCTACAGATGCAGCAAGACACTACTTGGCCTACAGATGCAGCAAGACACTACTTGGCCTACAGATGCAGCAAGACACTACTTGGCCTACAGATGCAGCAAGACACTACTTGGCCTACAGATGCAGCAAGACACTACTTGGCCTACAGATGCAGCAAGACACTACTTGGCCTACAGATGCAGCAAGACACTACTTGGCCTACAGATGCAGCAAGACACTACTTGGCCTACAGATGCAGCAAGACACTACATGGCCTACAGATGCAGCAAGACACTACTTGGCCTACAGATGCAGCAAGACACTACTTGGCCTACAGATGCAGCAAGACACTACTTGGCCTACAGATGCAGCAAGACACTACTTGGCCTACAGATGCAGCAAGACACTACTTGGCCTACAGATGCAGCAAGACACTACTTGGCCTACAGATGCAGCAAGACACTACTTGGCCTACAGATGCAGCAAGACACTACATGGCCTACAGATGCAGCAAGACACTACTTGGCCTACAGATGCAGCAAGACACTACTTGGCCTACAGATGCAGCAAGACACTACTTGGCCTACAGATGCAGCAAGACACTACTTGGCCTACAGATGCAGCAAGACACTACTTGGCCTACAGATGCAGCAAGACACTACATGGCCTACAGATGCAGCAAGACACTACTTGGCCTACAGATGCAGCAAGACACTACTTGGCCTACAGATGCAGCAAGACACTACTTGGCCTACAGATGCAGCAAGACACTACTTGGCCTACAGATGCAGCAAGACACTACTTGGCCTACAGATGCAGCAAGACACTACTTGGCCTACAGATGCAGCAAGACACTACATGGCCTACAGATGCAGCAAGACACTACTTGGCCTACAGATGCAGCAAGACACTACTTGGCCTACAGATGCAGCAAGACACTACATGGCCTACAGATGCAGCAAGACACTACTTGGCCTACAGATGCAGCAAGACACTACTTGGCCTACAGATGCAGCAAGACACTACTTGGCCTACAGATGCAGCAAGACACTACTTGGCCTACAGATGCAGCAAGACACTACTTGGCCTACAGATGCAGCAAGACACTACTTGGCCTACAGATGCAGCAAGACACTACTTGGCCTACAGATGCAGCAAGACACTACTTGGCCTACAGATGCAGCAAGACACTACTTGGCCTACAGATGCAGCAAGACACTACTTGGCCTACAGATGCAGCAAGACACTACTTGGCCTACAGATGCAGCAAGACACTACTTGGCCTACAGATGCAGCAAGACACTACTTGGCCTACAGATGCAGCAAGACACTACTTGGCCTACAGATGCAGCAAGACACTACTTGGCCTACAGATGCAGCAAGACACTACTTGGCCTACAGATGCAGCAAGACACTACTTGGCCTACAGATGCAGCAAGACACTACTTGGCCTACAGATGCAGCAAGACACTACTTGGCCTACAGATGCAGCAAGACACTACTTGGCCTACAGATGCAGCAAGACACTACTTGGCCTACAGATGCAGCAAGACACTACTTGGCCTACAGATGCAGCAAGACACTACTTGGCCTACAGATGCAGCAAGACACTACTTGGCCTACAGATGCAGCAAGACACTACTTGGCCTACAGATGCAGCAAGACACTACTTGGCCTACAGATGCAGCAAGACACTACTTGGCCTACAGATGCAGCAAGACACTACATGGCCTACAGATGCAGCAAGACACTACTTGGCCTACAGATGCAGCAAGACACTACTTGGCCTACAGATGCAGCAAGACACTACTTGGCCTACAGATGCAGCAAGACACTACTTGGCCTACAGATGCAGCAAGACACTACTTGGCCTACAGATGCAGCAAGACACTACTTGGCCTACAGATGCAGCAAGACACTACTTGGCCTACAGATGCAGCAAGACACTACTTGGCCTACAGATGCAGCAAGACACTACTTGGCCTACAGATGCAGCAAGACACTACTTGGCCTACAGATGCAGCAAGACACTACTTGGCCTACAGATGCAGCAAGACACTACTTGGCCTACAGATGCAGCAAGACACTACTTGGCCTACAGATGCAGCAAGACACTACTTGGCCTACAGATGCAGCAAGACACTACTTGGCCTACAGATGCAGCAAGACACTACTTGGCCTACAGATGCAGCAAGACACTACTTGGCCTACAGATGCAGCAAGACACTACTTGGCCTACAGATGCAGCAAGACACTACTTGGCCTACAGATGCAGCAAGACACTACATGGCCAACGCTATTTTGCAGGAATCTGTATCGGTCTTTCTTTTTCCATCCGTCCCCCCCCCCCCCCCCCCCCCCCCTCTCAATTCATTGGCAGGGAGTGGTAGATAAGAGTTCTACAGATCTCTCAAGACAGACTGGATGAGAGAAAAGTATATGCATACATTGGATACAAAAGTTTTTTGATATGTGTATGTCCATTTTAGGACAGGGTTTAGCAACTTGTTCACTCACAAGCATATATTTGCAAAGGAGCGGTCTGAAAATGCTTATCTATGTCCAGCTTGCTATGAAGATGACAAAAGTGAAATGCATTTGTTGTTTAAATGTCCTGTCTATGAGGATCTGCGACGAATGTATATCTCCAAATTGGTGACGAACACGAATGTATGTGATATCAAGATACTCTTGTCACTGGAGGAGCCGAAAGCAGTATGCACGGTTGCTTTGTTCTTGTATAAAATAATATGCTTAAGAGAAGACAAGAAGCGATTTGTATTGCGGTGGCCAATGAGGCATATCATTTGTAGCCGAATTGTGATGGGCCGGTGGCCTCACAAGAATAAACCATTCGTTCGTTCTCTCTCTCACTCTTATGAATGTTATGTATTGTGATTCATCGCGATTCATTCAAATGGGCAGTCGGCCTTCGAATAAAGTTCAGTTCAGTTCAGTTCGTTCTCTCTCTCTCTCTCACACACACACACACACACACACACACACACATCTCTCTCTCTCTCTCTCTCTCTCTCGCTCTCTATTTATCTCTCTCTCACACACACACACACACACACACACACACACACACACATACACGCATGCATGCACACTGACACCAAAAACCAAACGACAGGAGGATAGCCTTTTAATGATTATGCACGGTCAATTAACAAACAGCAAGCAACAGTGTTGTTGGAGAAAAGGAGGCATAGCACCATTGACATCAAGTCCGGGCTCCAAGCCGGCGGTTTCATCAACACAGTAACTTGTTTTATGACAAATATGAACATGGGGTTCGAGGAGGCGGAAGAGAAGGTTCAGGACAGTTTCCTGTAGTCACTGAAGCTAAACGACATTCTCAACAGCAGCGCACCTTGCCAACATTTTTAAAACGCTGTCGCACTAGAAGATAGGAGGGTAACATATTGACCCTGTAGATTAGAAAAATAGACAAGTACAAAGTACCATTTCTTTGTATCACTTTAAAGACATATACACATCAGAATATCTGCCCTCGAAAAGTTATATGTTAATCAACAAAGCTCTCGTGTAGAATACATTGAATCACAAAGCAGCAATGGACAGTAGTGATAGTCAAAATTGTAATAGTTCCAACGCTTCGTAGTTATGAAGTAGTTTATAGGGAAAAATGCCTTATAATGATAGTCTACAACGATATTTTTTAAAAGTTATCAAGTTCACGAAACAGGAGGGAGTCATTTTGCTTGGTGCGAGTTTTGGGGAAAAAAACTGTGACAGACAGGTGGATGTGCAAGATACAAAACGACAATAAAAAGCTCAAGGAATAAAATTAGCTGCATGAAAATTTGATTTGTATTACTCATCATTGTTACAATCACTTCTAAAGTAAACTTTGCACTGAAAAGCATCCTTGTCTGCTACATTTGATATGATACACATTGTAATTGACACTGATGGAAAAGGGTAGGGGAAATGTTCGACTAAAATCAATTAAAAACCTGTTCATTAAAATCAAGGAATGTCGATCCACATGATGGAAAAGTACAAAGACTGGGAAAACTGGACCCACGTTTGAAATTATATTGATCTTGGTGCTCAGGTACCAAAACAACAGCAACAACACTAACTACGGCATATTTGTCGAGTCTAAAATAATATTTTGTGCATGGTGAAGCGTCTGTTTGTGGTTAGTCACCTGCACAAGGTTTGCATTCGTTGCACTGCAAACAGCGTGTGCTGGTTGGGAGACGTGTCCTCCGAATGCACTTCAGCACTCGGCAGGACAAACACCGACCGATTTGAGGCTCTGCCAGTCGCAGGGGAGGAGAAGTTGGCAGTAGGTACTTTGCATTGACGTCCACAGCGCCCATCAACCAAGGATCCTATTCACCTCTCTGGTTTTGTAGCGCTCAGGCGGTCCGGGGTCTGTGGCTAATTACCCTCATGTGCAATTTATATATATTGCGAGTTCGATGCCATTGTGCACTGCGTATTCTTGCGTGTTCGAAATAGAACCACTGCTGGCGCGTCTACTCGGCCTTTGCGAAGGTCAGGCATTGTTCTCGGCAACAAGGAGCTAGTCGAGCAGAGGTTAAGAGTTACTGACTCTTTAACCTTTAAAACGCAATCTTTCCTCATTCAAAGCCGTTTGGTCTGCTCATTGCAAGGAAGAAAAAAGAAATCATGGTGAAACTTTCCCTTCAGCCTATGTCTGGGGCCACTGAGGTTGTTTCTGTGAAGTACGCAAAGTGAGCAGGAAACGCACTCCAAGGCAGGGAAGGGGGTGGGGGTGTAAGGAGGTAGGCAAATTTCATTAAATCACTTGAGTTAGGATGGGCAGTGAAGGAAATAGAAAACTAGGAAAATGGAGAGGAAGCCTTCGTTACAGGGTGGACTGGGCTACGAAAATGAAGGGCCTCAGCTTGGGTTTAAGGACAACACAGAAGGTGGGGGTGAAGGAGATGAGTGTGGGCAAGGGAATGGAAGAAGAGAGAAGGTCAGCTAGGCAGTGGGCTGGAAGGTCAGTGAAGACCATCCACACGGTAAATGCCAGAAAGTGGCGTCTAATTCAAACCACCTCCCTTCTTCCCCCACTTCCTCGCCTCCCATTCCCCATGCCTGACTTTCGCACAGGAACTTCGTTTACTTGGACTGTAACAGTCTCTGTATTGCCTGAAGTTAACTTTCAACGAGCCGGAAGAACTGTAGTGGTTTCGTGGTCTTCATGGATGCTTTAATTAGTGGTTCTGATCAGCTGGACTCTTCCAGGCTGAATACCGATTCAGCAGTCTCTATATTAGTAGAACAGTTTACAGTTTTTGCTTGTCCATATTATTGCTTTCCCAGTGTTGCTGCCGCAAAACATTTACTACAATGTAGCTCCTGTGCCGCTTAGCTTATGCTGAAATGGTCGTTGTCAACAACATTCGGGGACAGAGTACTCGGAGTACTCTGTCCACGGGGACAGAGTACTCGGTCTTTGAAATCTCGGCATTTGAACGAGAACGAGACTGCCAACAACCGGCAGTTTACCTATCAAAATGGCGGTCGACGTTCGAATGGGACAAGATTTGTTGAACTATTTGAATACAGTGCCGGCCTACAGGGAGGCATGCATGGTCCGTAAAGGACGCATAAAGGACACGCATGTTACAGTGCTGGTAGGGGAGAATGGGTTTCTCTCGGACACTTTTACTCTAATCGCCGATCGGCCGCAGCGGGTATGTCACGTGACTGTAAGGACGAGATTTCAAAGACCGAGTACTCTGTCCCCGTGGACAGAGTACTCCGAGTACTCTGTCCCCGTGGACAGAGTACTCCGAGTACTCTGTCCCCGAATGTTGTTGACAACGACCATTTCAGCCTTAGTCAGCACTTGCTGCCGCAAACGATTTACTACTATCTAGCTCCTGTGCCACAGCACTTAAACTCAGCGGAAGCTGTAGTCCTACGCAGCGAGATGTAGTCCTTAGTTTTGTCAGCATTAATTTATTTTTACATGCATGATTCGAAACAAATAACAATTTCCCTAATCTCAATTTTGGTCTACCTCTTTGTAAATCGAAGATCTTGCTAGATGCCTAGTAAAATTATTTCTATTTGTATTCGTTCGCGGCACTTCCCGTAGCAGGCTGCCGCGAACAAAGGAGAGAAAGGGAAGCTTGTAGCAACCAAAAGTTACCCTTGACAAAAAGTTACCCCGGAAGTCATCGCAGAGTTATCTGCAAGGGACGTGCTGAAAATTCAACTCTAAAAAGAGCCTTCATGGAATAATCGATTTGTGGGTAAAAGGTCTCAGTGACAAAATCTAAGACAACAATGCAATTAAAAATTCTGACAAAAATTTGGCACACATCGAAACACACAATTATGGCTGATGGGCTGGGACTGGGTTGAAACGAGGAAAGGAGTGAGAAAATCTCCACATTCGTACAACGGCAGAACGTCTCCACCTCCACTACAACGTATATCACTACAATGCGACATAAAATATCATTGGGGGGAGAAAAGGGGAAACGGACATCACGAGTTCTTCCAACAAGAACAGAATTACAAAGGCACAATGAGTAGTGAGGTACGTACTCACAATAATAAGTTGTTCTAATGATCAGTCATGTAAACGAATCATTAGAGTATACGAATACAGGCATCCTATTCCCCATAACATTATCATCTTATGAGACAGAAAGGAGAGGGAGGGAGGGAGGGAGGGAGGGAGGGAGGGAGGGAGGGAGGGAGGGAGGGAGGGAGAGAGAGAGAGAGAGAGAGAGAGAGAGAGAGAGAGAGAGAGAGAGAGAGAGAGAGAGAGAGAGAGAGAGAGAGAGAGAGAGAGAGAGAGAGAGAGAGAGAGGGAACTGAACTGAACTGAACTGTTTATTTGTTAGGCCACCAGCCTGTCACAACATACATAGTGATCATACTGCGTCGGCAGAGGAAAAATCAGTCTCAAGCGCCTCTCGTCTTCTCTTAAACGCATGGTATAGATAAACTGCCAATGCTCTTATTTGTGTACAATCCTGTGTTGATAGAACATCAGCGCTTCTTATTCCCGAAGGGAAATCAAATGAAAAATACTTCTGTCTAATGTCTTCATACAATGGACAAGCAAATAGGAAATGAATTTCACACTCAAAAGTCTCCCTACAAGCAGGACAGATGTACAAATTATCTTCCGCTCTATCTTTGTATCTATTCTTGTGACAGAACAACTCGCTGAAACCAGTTCTAAACTGAATGTATACGTCACGTAAATACTTTCTGTCCAGAACAAATAAATAGCTTTCATTTGTCCATGTTTTAAACTTCCTGTAGAACGAGTACCTTTCGCTATTCCACAGGGTTTGTGACCAATAGCCACAGTACTCTTGGACTAAGCGCCCTTTCAAATCTTTGAAAAATTCTCTATCGTTATGCACCATCTGATTATCCCATATATGTTGAAAATCATATCTATACAACACTTCCTTGATCTTATTTGCCCAATTTTGTTGATTGCATGAATTTAACATCATCTTATAAACTAGATGAGGGTAACGTGAAGTTTCCATACGTAATATCCGTATCCAGTACTTCAAAGAACTGATGCAACTGATATACAAAGGGTGTCTTCCACATTCGCCGTAGACAATCAGATTTGGAGCCCTTGACGGTAGATTGAGGTATCTTTTCATTGTTTGGATATGTACATTCTCAATGACTGAACAGTTATCCAGACCCCAGAGAGAGAGAGAGAGAGAGAGAGAGAGAGAGAGAGAGAGAGAGAGAGAGAGAGAGAGAAATAGAGAGAGAGAGAAAGAGAGAGAGAGAATCACAGGCAAAAATGTGGTACAAAGAGTAGTACATGGTGTACTGTTAAAAAATAAAGACACAATACATATAAGGATTTCCAAATGAGTTCCCAAAGACACGTCTCTTTGAGTGTTTCTTTTTATGCAATGGCATGAAGACCAGTTTTGAACGTTGCTATGTATCTCAGTCACCATGACTGGCAACTGGGATCAAGCATAGAACACATATGTGAGATTCAGTCTCGAGTCCTTTGAACACATTCATATTATGAGCATTACCATTCATAGTGTAGAAAAATGAAACAAAATCACATATCAACGGAAGAACTACGTTTTGGAATACAACAACAATAACATCAATAACAGCAACAAAATCATAGTCAAATCTCCTATAGAGAGATGTATGGTGGGAACATTCAGTCCATTCACAGTGATCAACGTAGCTTTGATATCTCCAAAAAGAGCATTTTCTACATCAATAAAGATGAGCAAACTGAGTTTCCTGAATTGATTCAATTACAGTCATAACTAATATAAAATATCCGTGCGCTTCATGTTTTGAAGACACTTATCCCATAACAAAAGCGATCGTAATATGCAGCGTTTAACTATCTTTCACGATGTATCATAATAACTATTTTCACAGTGAAGTACAGCAGTTTTGATTTTTACAAACAATCTCAAGTAATGCTACATGGCGAGACATCTTGCTTACAACCATGACTCTTTCATTTACGTTTCTCTTCCTTACATCATCAGTGAATATAGCAGTCATTAAAATAGTAAAACTAGCTGACTTTAGACTGTTCAAGTCCCAGGTGAGTTCAAATACATTTCGATCTATTGTCTTCCAAGAATGGCACTTCCAGCAAAACTTTTAACACACCTACGTAAAATCCCATGCAGAGACAGCATCTTCAGCATATCACTCCAAAAGATGTAGACATTTCAGCACTTCAGCAGACACCCCTTATCTGCAAATCCAGAATGCTACGTACTACCCGTCTTTCATTAGAGAAGGTATCACTGCAGTATTTATAGATTTCCTCATAACTTTAGTTTAAAAGACCAGCTGACTCTGATCGCCATTTTGCATTTCAAAACTTTTTTTGGTTGCATTCCTCTAGGTAACAAAATCGAAGTACCTCTGAAGTAGCTAACACATCTATCTGTTTTCTGTACATCCACTGACCAATCATGAAAATCCTGACCTTTGCTGTGTGCATGTTTGAGATCAAAAGATGAGTTTTCAGACTTGCTTTCTCCCAAGTGATTTTGGAATTTATTCTTTGATTTATGGCAAGCTCTTGCATTTTTGACTGCTATGCTATTCATTTCTATCGATTTCTTGTACTGACCCTCTAGTGAGTTTCTCTTCCCACTTTTGCACTTCTGAGTTTGTGGTAATTTTTTTCAAAAGATGGACGCTGGGATATGGTCATAACCTTGATATACAGGTATCTAGATTCAGTCCAGATAATTTCAACAAGTGTATAAAAACTTTGGTGCTTTAAAACCCCGAGTTTGTGGTACAAGGTTGAAACCGTTTTGGTGATTACTTTTAAATATCGTTGTACATGTATTTCAACAAGTTTCCTATTACTACCGCCCATCCAGCACAGTTAAAATCTCCACGAACCTCTTTTCAAAACGACTTTTATAAGGGTTAAATTGTGCTCTGTTTACACAAAACGGTTTCACTAGTCATCCAGAGGTCAGCAGAATATCAAAATAGCCAGCGTTATGAAATGACTCATGAATTAACATACTAGTACCCGACATTAAATATTCACTCGTTACCATGATATTTCCTCTCAGTCCCCAGACTGCATGTTTTTATCATAAAAGGTGTTTATGAGAGTATTTCTACGAAATGGCCATCATCAGAATAAATGGATTTCAAACACACGCTAGGTATCATAGTAGACATGTGAATTCAACAAAAACAGCGAAAATGGCTAGACAACAACACTGCATCCAAACATGGGTGACGCTCAACGTGATGCATTTATATTGCGTATACATGATTCGAAAGATAGATGAAGAAGGAGAAGAAGAAGGATGAAGAAGAAGGAAGAAGAAGAAGGAAGAAGAAGAAGGAAGAAGAAGAAGGAAGAAGAAGAAGGAAGAAGAAGAAGGAAGAAGAAGAAGGAAGAAGAAGAAGGAAGAAGAAGAAGGAAGAAAGAAGAAGGAAGAAAGAAGAAGAAGGAAGAAGGAAGAAGGAAGAAGGAAGAAGGAAGAAGGAAGAAGGAAGAAGAAGGAAGAAGGAAGAAGAAGGAAGAAGAAGAAGAAAAGGAAGAAAGAAGAAGAAAAGGAAGATAGAAGAAGAAAAGCAAGAAAGAAGAAGAAAAGGAAAACAGAAAGATGAAGAAAGAAGAAAGAAGGAAGAAGAAGGAAGAAGAAGAAGAAAAGGAAGAAAGAAGAAGAAAGGGAAGATAGAAGAAGAAAAGCAAGAAAGAAGAAGAAAAGGAAAAAAGAAAGTTGAAGAAAGAAGAAAGAAGAAGAAGAAAAGAAAAAAAAGAAATAAAAAGAAGAAACCAATAGCTTTAAAAAGTAGATTATGCATGAAAACTGTTGCCTCATTTCATTATTGTCAAACAATAGGCCAGCACACATACACATGCATGACATCATTATTAACAGACAGCTGGCAGACTTGTTCCTATCAATAGATTTGCCAACATTTTAATGCATGCCATCACATCAGTCAGAGGCAGGCTAGATTTCAGTTCAAACCAAAATGTCCTCACTTTTTTTGGTGTCCCATCCACAAAAGATCATGCTTCGTCCTACGCTCAAACACTGCTACAACACCGCAGTTGTCACGTTCTGGTCAGTCACAGCACACCACTCTCAACAGGGCAGGCAAAGGTCAAGGCAATCTGCATTTGTAAAAACAGGGGTCAAACCCATTTTTCATTCAGGCCATTTCCAAAAAAGTCCCTATCTGACATTCTCTTGCCTAAAAGATCTGACAGGAAAGAGTCCTGAAACTGCCCTTGCATGATACTCCAACCCTGATACAGACAGGGTCCCACAGCTGTCTCCCCGCACCAGATAACAGTGATTTTAATAAGTGTAGCTCTATGAGTGGCTGAATGTTGTTTTCTTCTAACTGCAGATACTCTATTCTCAAATGACTGATGTCTACTTCAGTATCAGTCACACCAAACTTAATGCACTCCATTCAAACAACGAAGATCACATCTTCACTGAAAAACTACTCTAAACACATTGGATGTCACTCAGTCATGTCATGTCATGTTCTGCAACATACATCAACACACAAATGACCTGAAGATGGCAGCCATCATTGTGATGGTGTTCCAGCTGGAAAAAACCCTCACTTTATACATCTTTTTTAAAAGGGACCCTAAAGAACTCCATGATGGTAAATGTGAAGCAAAGTAAATGCACTGAACTAAAATGTGGTAAGAAACTGTTTGTAGTTCATATTGCATACATATGGAAAAGAAAAACAAATGAACAAACAAACAAAAAGCCTAAAATTGTTTTAAACCTCTAGGCCAAATAACGCGCCAATGC
This sequence comes from Theodoxus fluviatilis, assembly GCA_034096865.1. Classification (NCBI taxonomy): domain Eukaryota; kingdom Metazoa; phylum Mollusca; class Gastropoda; order Cycloneritida; family Neritidae; genus Theodoxus; species Theodoxus fluviatilis. The sequence goes on along the minus strand of JAWQFJ010004531.1, from coordinate 28,751 downwards.
ATTGGATCAGGACTAGAATACAATGTTTGCAAAGGCCATATTTAGACCAAATAAAATAGCTAATGCAACGTGAGAATTTTCCACTCAGGCCATGATGAACTTTGTTCAAAGCATATCTCACTGTGTTTAAGAAAATAACATCCTTTGTTTTAAAAAAAGTGACACAGCAGACAATTATTGTCAAGCCAACACATCACACACATCTGTTCAAATATACCAGGTGAGGATCAACCAAATTCAAGTGTCCTTATATAAAACACTAAAATTCCACAAAAAGCTATTGTTTGACTGACCCAAAGCTCCTTAGAAAAACAAAAATATGACACTCAAATGTTATACTTGCCTCATTTCAGAATGCAGTATTTAGGGAACCAGTCAGTGCAGAAGTATTCACATACCCAGGCACAAACACACACACACACACACACACACACACACACACACACACACACACACACACACACACAAGCCACTCACACACACACCACCACAAACCATAAACACACACACCTGAACACATCTTTTGCATTTTGTTGCACAAGAGTGCATACGTTTCACCTCCCTTTCAATTCATTAAATTCTTTTAAAAGGAAATACAATGTATGTGTACCCAATAAAAACATGGTCTCAGTTCTCTTTACCCTTCATCCTTTTTCTTTCTTTCTTTTGCCCAAGAGCCGCCTACTGAAACAGTTCCTAGAAGACCAGCTTTGTGAAGGAAAGAGATCTGCCACTGGACAAATGAAACAAATGAATGACCCACAAAAGATCTGTCTTGGGGCCCTTGACACTGTAGTGACTTCATTAATCACAAGTGTGATGGTCCCCCATCTGTGAGTTCAGCCAAGAGAACCAAGGGTATGAATAGAGAGGGCAGTGATTGTTATCCAGGCCCCCATTGGTGAACCCAAGCCACTTTGAAGTTAGAGTCATGATTGTTATCTAGGCTACATCCGGTGAAGCCAGGCAGGGTGTCACCTGGTTTGGCAATCAACATTCCATTGGGACAGTTATCTAGAGATCCCCGTGCAGCCAAGCATGGCATGTCGGACATTAAGGAGACATTAAGGTCAGCTTCCTCTGAGAGATGCTAGCCCATCAGTCCCCAGGAAAGTCAATTATGGGGAAGTCAGCAACAATTTAGTCTGAGACCACATCTGCCTCCAATCTGGGGGTGGAGTCAACAGGTCACCACGACCTGTCGCAACATGAGTGGCTCTTCCCCCCAGCATTGGAGTCCATCAAAAGCAA
>JAWQFJ010004531.1:0-22500 GCA_034096865.1 Theodoxus fluviatilis | reverse complement strand
GTTCCTCTCCCCGTTAGCTGAACATATACACACTGACGCAGCGCAGGGTTTGGGATATGCAGCCGTATACCATTCTCATTGGTTGGTCGGAAAGTGGTCAGAGTGGTGGGGAGTACAAAATATCACTCTCTTGGAGCTTTTGCCGATAGTCCTGGCCATCGAAGTCTGGGGGGACCTCTTAAGGAACAAAATAGTTATCATTCACACAGACAATGCAGCCCTGGTGTGGGTCCTCAACAAACTGACATCCAAAGAGAAGCTGGTTATGGCACTGGTGCGCCGTTTTGTCAGAGCAACGTTGCAAAATAATGTCTTGTGCCAGGCGAGACACATTCCAGGAAAACGGAATCGTACGGCAGATGCTCTCTCTCGTTTGCAGATGGACATTTTTCACTCACTCCATCCTCAGGCGGACAAAGATCCAACACCCATCCCCAGTCTGCCGAACTTTCTAGATTGTTCAACGTAGGACAGCAACTTCTGGCAGGGGCGTTGAGCAGGTCCACAAGAGCCGCATACCAACGAACTTGGGCAGCATTTAGGAACTTTGCGCAGGAGCGCGGATTTTCGCAGGACTTACCAGTGGATGAGTATGTCATATTTCTGTACATTTCGCATATGCACGAGAAGGGGTATGCTCCAGCCACAGTAGCATCAGCCGTATCAGCAATCGGCTATGTCCACAAACTAGCGGCGACCAGAGACCCATCAGACTCCTTCATCATTAGGAAGATGCTCCAAGCTATGAGAAAACTAAAACCTCAATTGGATAATCGCATGCCGATTTCTGAACCAATCCTACAGACACTGGTACTCGGGGCGTCACGATACTTGGGTACACACTACCTCCAAGCTCTTTTCGGGGCTATGTTTCTACTGGCCTTCCATGCATTTCTGAGAGTAGGGGAGATGACGGAATCCGAGCACAACCTCAGTCTCGCAGATGTAACGTTCGGCTCGGATAAGTTGTCCATTACTTTCCGCTCAGCCAAACACGCGGGGGGCAGAACCCAGTCAGCGGTGGTCCAACAATCCGCAGGAGATAGACGTTTTTGTGCTGTGCTGGCGTTGAAGCAGTATGTAAGTCTGCGTGGAAATGGGGTAGGTCCCTTGTTTCGCTGCCAAGGCAAAGCCATCTCGCGTAGCGTCTTCGTCTCCACACTCAAATTTCTGCTGTCTAAAGCAAATATCCATGCCGACAGATTCAACTCACACAGCTTCCGCATAGGGGCAGCTTCACACTGCGCCATGCGGGGCGCTTCCGAGGCGCAGATTCGTGTTTGGGGGAGGTGGAAATCCGATGCATTCAAACGATACCTCCGCACTCCATCTTTCACCTATTAGTCTGGGAAGGTGTTGTACATAACTTAGACTATAGTGTTTAGGAATATGTTGTTTGGTTTGTTTGTTGTTGTTTTTTTTGTCTTTTGGTTTTTTTTGGTTTTTTGGTGTTAATTATTTAATTCTTCTCTCTAGATTGTGTGGGGCTGCTATATGTCGTCAGTAACTCCATATAGCTGTGGCGGTCAGCCCACACAAAACAAACAGGCATCATAAGATTAGTTATATGTAATGGTGGGATGGAAATTAAATTTGTACATTGGGGAGATGTCAAACCACTAGGACAAGTAACGCGGAGAGCAGAACAAGGGACATAACCAGGGTCACAATTTTTTATGTATTTCTATGTATGTAAAATCGGTTGTGGAAGATGAAATTCTGCAATGTGACGTGTACCTTTTTACAACTTCAGTCGTTTTATATATGAAATAATATTTTTATGTTCTGATGCATGTTGCCATGAACATATACTTGCCACATGCATATGATTTGTGGAAAGTCGTTTTATATATGCAATAATAATTTTATGTTCTGATGCATGTTGCCGTGAACATATACTTGCCACATGCATATGATTTGTGGAACTGGCTCTTTATTAAGAAAGACGATTGGATGTTGGTGTCAATAAGGTTACTATGTTTTCTTAATAAAGATGCCCATTTTCTCTCTCTATCAGGTGTGCTGTGGTTTTGTGCAAAAAAGGATTTGTGTGTAAGAATGCAACACAAACAAAATTTTTGCACAGGGCCACAGCGTAAGGTTGTTCGATGCCAGTAGCAGACGATCTCTTGGGCAGTCTGCTTCTTACTTCCGGCAGTGCGCTGACCGCGGGTTTTAGTTCTAGAGGGGGGTCGGGCCAATTCCCATACTCTGGCCAGAACCCACGCGCAGGAATTGGGTCATTCCTGAAACTTCTCCCGGAGAAGACGGGCACCAGCTCAGAGCCTTTCCCACCATCCACCCCCAGCTGCCACCAACCTTGTTATGATTAGGGCGGTCAGCCCACACAAAACAAACAGGCATCATAAGATTAGTTATATGTAATGGTGGGATGGAAATTAAATTTGTACATTGGGGAGATGTCAAACCACTAGGACAAGTAACGCGGAGAGCAGAACAAGGGACATAACCAGGGTCACAATTTTTTATGTATTTCTATGTATGTAAAATCGGTTGTGGAAGATGAAATTCTGCAATGTGACGTGTACCTTTTTACAACTTCAGTCGTTTTATATATGAAATAATATTTTTATGTTCTGATGCATGTTGCCATGAACATATACTTGCCACATGCATATGATTTGTGGAAAGTCGTTTTATATATGCAATAATAATTTTATGTTCTGATGCATGTTGCCGTGAACATATACTTGCCACATGCATATGATTTGTGGAACTGGCTCTTTATTAAGAAAGACGATTGGATGTTGGTGTCAATAAGGTTACTATGTTTTCTTAATAAAGATGCCCATTTTCTCTCTCTATCAGGTGTGCTGTGGTTTTGTGCAAAAAAGGATTTGTGTGTAAGAATGCAACACAAATGAGCTGTACAGACAGACAGACAGACAGACAGACTGACAGACTGACAGACAGACAGACAGACAGAGAGACGGACAGACCGACAGAGTGACAGACAGATCGACAGACAGAAAGGCAGACACACACACACATACACACAAGGATGGACGGAAAGAAAGAAACAGACAGACAGATGGAAGGATGAATGAGTGGACAAATGGGTGGATGGACAGAGACAGGAGAGAGAGAGAGAGAGAGAGAGAGAGAGAGAGAGAGAGAGAGAGAGAGAGAGAGAGAGAGAGAGAGTATAGAAATGCATGTGAAATCTCTTTTGTGGAACGAAATTCTAATGTGTCACCATGAGATGAAGTGCAGAATATCAGCTGCAGATGAATACAAGTACATTAGAAGCAGCACATTCTTCTGAAAATCGCACACACGACCACACATAGCGAGTGCATCATATTCTGGTACAGCCTATCAGACACAGGTCAAAGTATCAAAAACAAAACAGGCATGAACATGAGGCAGAATCCTCTTGGACAGAATGTAGTGTATTAGACACGAAGTCTGTAAGACAGAGGAAGGTCTGTCAAGAACACTCAACACTCTTGAGTCTCTTAGCATTAGAAGTGTTATAGGGCCGACATTTCAGACAGATTTCCCATTCAGCGGTTGCCCTTGCTGAACAGCTGTGAACTGGCCCTGTTGTGAAGCGTCAATGTCTGCAGCTGGAGTGCTGTATGATGAAAAGGTAGGTATAATTTGTAGGCCAGAGCATCCATTGAATGAGAAATTTGGCCGAAATTTTGGTCCTGTAGCTGATAGTGATACAGTGGTGTCTATTAGAAGTCTACAGACAGTGCATTGTCTAAATCTTGACTGAGCCGGCCATACCCGCAGTTTTGCAATCTCAGCTCACACCAGTGCATTTAACCCTGGAAGCCAAAAACAGCACACTGTTACTGTGTGGAGAGAGGCTCACGCCTAATGCAAACACTGCCAGAAAGCAGCCACAAAATCTACACATCACACAATGTGGTGGCCTTCAGAAATAATTATGTGCTGAAAACCATGTTTATGATGCATTTTCCAAATATTAATACTATTAGATTCAACCAAGACTTTGATTAAAATACAAAGATAAATAATAATGGAATGAAATGATAGCTCCTTCATCAATTCTGTCACAGATTGACACTTCATCAGCCATAATTTTTCAGAGTATTTCCCATCAACAACTGACCAACAACACTAAATTTGCTAAGATGTAAAAACAAATAGGAAGACACACATCACAATTTGAGAAAAGAAGCCCCATTATCTATCTACAATACTATACACTGAATTACACAGAAAATGCACACTGACTTGTTTTGCAACTCATGATTCACATTTCTTCATGCCGTTTGGTCTAAGAGTTACTATGAAGAAGAAAACAAATAATGATTTGCATCAATAGCACGTCCTAAAAACCAGATGACAGACTGCAAGAAAACGAAGTGAAATAATATTTGCACCAAGAGAAAGCACCCTCAATCCCAACCAAAACACACAGAACAGAAACAGACCAAGCATATGCCAATAAAAAAGGCAGCCACAGGCCCACGTCCATGCTTACCTATGGTCAGTTCCATGGTGTCTGAACAAGAACAAAGCTCTTATACACAGATCTAATTATTCCAAATTCACCCCTCATTTTTTTTCCAACCCGAACTTGTCCCTTGCTAAGAATAGGAAAAAAATTTACACTTCAAGTTATCATTTCTGAGGGTATTTCAGTAAATTTTGCCAGATGGTTGGGTACTGAAGTCTGCATATCTGGACAACAATGCCCCAGCAACATCGAGTCCAGGGTGGTGACCAACAGGGTGGTGACCAACAGGGTGGTGACCAACAGGGTGGTGACCAACAGGGTGGCAACTGCTAAAATTCTCTTGTTGCTGTAACAGTCTCGTTGGCTTTCAATGACCAACTGAGACTGAGTACATGAAAATCAACAAAAACGTGCCTTATAAAATGATTGAAACATTCCAGTGTTGCATTTTTGTATCACACAGCACAGTCAGCTCATCATAATTTTCAACTGTGTGTGATTAAGTGGATTGGTTTGTTTTTGTTGTTGTTTAGTTTTGTTATTAAATCCAAGTGAAAAGAGGGCAAAAACAACAAAATGAGAACTTTCATCCACAAATTTATTTAGTTTGGATAAACATTTTAGAGACATGCGTGACATGGCTCCCTGACAATTTTGCTGTGCGTTTTCTCAAAAACTGCTCCAGCAATTTCAGCTGTCTTAACTTGGAAGCTCGCATACTTCAATAATTCCCCCCTTGTTGCGCCAGTGCCACACATACCTTGCAGGGCGTCCAGTTTGTCCATGTGGGCCAGGAAGAGGGAGTGGATCTTCTCCAACTCTCTGTCAGGGTCCACATCCCGGGGCAGCTCCGCCACCGCCAGACCACCAGTCACAGGGCTGCAGCCCTCGGCCCCCATGTCCTCCACCTTGCAGCTGGAGGCAGCAGCAATGGAGCAATGGACAACAGTAAACAGCAGCCATGATGTGCAGCAACTACGATGTATGCAGCAACACAATAGCAACAACAGTGGACTGAATGGTAATGGACAGCAGCGATGATGATATGCAGTAACTAGAATGTAGGCAGCAACACAATAGCAACATAAATAGACTAAATGATAATTGATAGTGGACAGCAGCAATAAGGCAGGAACCAAAAAAGAAAAGAAAGATAATTTAGTTTTAATTGGTAGAAAAGTTAGGGGTTCAGCGAACTTGTACATAGACTCTCTGTGTTATGCTAAGTAAACAGTATCTAAATCACTAGCTAGTCAACAGTATTGATCCTCCTCCACACCACCCACCCCTGAAAGACTTCAGATTCAGACACTGAAGAAGACTGGAGGAATGGGTGTATCTATTAATTTCATCAGCTACTTAATTACCAACACACCATCCACTTTAAAGTCCCACTTTGTCAACAAATCCAAATTGTTTCAAATCTATTACAACCTCGCCCACCTGCTAATGAAAATAATGCGAATGACAGTTTTCCTTTTGATGTTTTCAAAAACCATTACACAATGTATTCTCTACAGCTGTTGCAAATGACAATGAAAATGAAATTTTGGTGCTTGTCCATAGGAGACAAAGACTACTACAGCCAGTAAATTTCCATGAAAAAGTAACTCAAATTCAAAAGCTTTTTCTGTCCACTGAACCATCCTGCAATCTTCATCAGTGAAATAAGCTTATACAAAGTGATGCCTGTAGTGTATTAAAAAAAAAACACTCTTGTTGAAGGGACATATTCATGTAATTATTACCCTCAGTTTATGGGATTGATCCCCCTTGGTAGTAGCTTGGTGGCTGTGCAAATGGCTTCCGTCAACCATTACAATAAATCTTGGAACAGTTAACCAAGTTCTCATCATCTTTCATGGTTGTGTGCATCCACGCAACAATATCTACATCCACATAGTCACCAAGCTCACCCACGCATCATCACAATGCCTACCAGAGCCAGTGTCCATTCATGAAGGCAGCGGGGTGGTAGTGCTTCAGCCTGTTTTTGTTGGTGTTGGACACTTTGGTCAAGATGTCCAGCCTGGCGACAGAAACAGCAAAACAATCTGTCATGAAAACCCTACCAAATCACCAACAAAGACAATGGCGAGAAACCTTGAGCGTGCAAAATACAAGGCTACTGTTACTATGAATAAATGTAAAGTAACAGAAATTTGCTTCACACTGCTTGCACCCTTGTAAAATCAAAGCAAGGAGAAGTAGTTCCAAGAGGTGAGAGATACTGACCATTCCTTTTCTTCCACACAGTTGTTGGCCTGGATGTACAATGCTCTCTGTGGCTGCACCACCTGCAACATCTGATAAAGGAGACAACACTGGAGCAAATGCTGAATAAACGTCCATATTGTGGCTATGACTGGTAGGACTGCAACATCTGATGAAGGAGACAACACTGCAGCAAATGCTGAATAAACGTCCATGTTGTGGCAATGACTGGTAGGACTGGAACATCTGATGAAGGAGACAACACTGCAGCAAATGCTGAATAAACGTCCATGTTGTGGCAATGACTGGTAGGACTGGAACATCTGATGAAGGAGACAACACTGGAGCAAATGCTGAATAAACGTCCATGTTGTGGCAATGACTGGTAGGACTGGAACATCTGATGAAGGAGACAACACTGCAGCAAATGCTGAATAAACGTCCATGTTGTGGCAATGACTGGTAGGACTGGAACATCTGATGAAGGAGACAACACTGCAGCAAATGCTGAATAAACGTCCATGTTGTGGCAATGACTGGTAGGACTGGAACATCTGATGAAGGAGACAACACTGCAGCAAATGCTGAATAAACGTCCATGTTGTGGCAATGACTGGTAGGACTGGAACATCTGATGAAGGAGACAACACTGCAGCAAATGCTGAATAAACGTCCATGTTGTGGCAATGACTGGTAGGACTGGAACATCTGATGAAGGAGACAACACTGCAGCAAATGCTGAATAAACGTCCATGTTGTGGCAATGACTGGTAGGACTGCAACATCTGATGAAGGAGACAACACTGGAGCAAAGGCTGAATAAACGTCCATGTTGTGGCTATCACTGGTAGGACTGGAACATCTGATGAAGGAGACAACACTGGAGCAAATGCTGAATAAACGTCCATGTTGTGGCTATGACTGGTAGGACTGGAACATCTGATGAAGGAGACAACACTGGAGCAAATGCTGAATAAACGTCCATGTTGTGGCAATGACTGGTAGGATGGACTGGCAGTTTTTTTTTCAAGATCAAGTCTTCAAAAATGCATGTCCAAGTGGCCAGAGATGTGATTTTTTAATTGCAATATGTCATTACCACAAAAAGTAGATCAAGCATCACATTTGAGAGAGAGATAAAAATTAGATGTGCATATATGTGTTTGTGTGTGTGTGTGTGTGTGTGTGTGTGTGTGTGTATCCCAATTAAGATATCTTTTTACAATTTTGAACTATTCTCCAATTATGCACAATTAGAACACATCACTTCACCATGATTGTCAAAGGTGCTGTGCCTAGAAAAGGCAACAAGATACCTCCTCCGGAGGTCTGTTCGGGAACGCAAGCGCTCATGAGCACTCACTGTACTTGCTTCATAAAAATAGGGTTTAGAGGGAGCAGAGAACAATGCTAACAATTTCTGCTGCTGCTACAAATATTCCTACTTATACTGCTACTGGACTAGCAGACATGAGAAGGCCTGTCCAGGAGGCTGGCACACACACATATCGCTCAAGAGTGCTTGCCCTCCTGAGCAGGCCTTTAGTACTGGGGAACCCAACTTTTAGGATTCCAGGGGAGGCAACTCTAACTCACATATTTCATCTTGAAGGATTCCTCTCTGAGTGGCTCCACTGCCAGGATGTCTTCGATGGGGATTGTGCACAGCGGCTTGTCATCTGCAAGCATGTTGAAACAAAATCAACGTCTTACATCTTGCTCATTGGACTTGCAATGTGCCTGTTGAATTTTACATCATGACGAGAGATTTGTTCTGCCAGTGTACTTATGATTTCCACAAGTCTAGTGTTTTTAGTGCTGTGTCAGTCAAATGCAGTCCTCAAAGAGTATTGAAGCTAACTTGGTATTTGTGTGTGTGCATGTGTGTGTGCATGTGTGTGTTCATGCATACATGCTTCTACAAATGTGTGTGCGCGCGCATGTGTGTGTGTGTGTGTGTGCATGCATATATGCGTGCATGCATGCATGCATCTGTGAAAGCAGTCAGTATACTTTCTCTCATGTTCTTTTATTTAATACAGTATTGCATCCCATTGTTTTCTTCAAGTAAATGCCTTTAACTCGTTCTTAACAAAACAGAGGATAAAGGTGGAAATTTCTGCAAACATTGCCAGCTTAAATTAAAAATTCAGAATTTCCCTTTTCATTATTACATTTGAAAGTATCACAGAGAGACTAATGAGAGTAGTTGGCACTGGAAGTGGAAGTAGACATGATACCAACCTTTAGATTTGGCATACATGAGATACTGGTTGGTAAGGCAGAAATAGCGGCGCTTGAAGTTTTTGAAGCCCCACTTCTTTCTGCCTTGAGCTCGTTTGATCATCATGCTGGCAATAATAAGAAAAGGCATGGTCACTTTGGATCCATCACAGGATGTACTACACACACACACACACACACACACACACACACACACACATGCTCTCTCTCTCTCTCTCTCTCTCTCTCTCTCTCTCTCTCCCTCCCTCCCTCCCTCCCTCCTCCCTCCCTCCCTCCCTCCCTCCCTCCCTCCCTCCCTCTCCCCCCCCCCTCTCTCTCTCTCTCTCTCTCTCTCTCTCTTCTCTCTCTCTCTCTCTCTCTCTCTCTCTCTCTCTCTCTCTCTCTCTATCTATCTCTCTCTCTCTCTCTCTATTAACCATCCATCCAACCAGGCCAACCAATGTATCAATCAACTCAAAATTCCAATAAAGAGCAAATGACTACCTATAACAAACTCTTTGCTGACGTATGTCAAACCAATTTTTTTATCAAACAGGCAAGCTTTCTGCTTGTTCTTTCTCCATTAGTGCATAAAAAACTGCCCCCATCGCTGCTGCCACCACTGTCACCACCACCAGTCCTGCATGTGTCACATACTGTACATGGAAAATGAAAATTTGACGACAATGGGTTCTAGTGCAGTGAATAAGAACTTTGCCTGCAGTTGCTTGGCAGTTTGCATATGCAGTCTTTGAAGCTGCACAGATTCTAGAGTGGCATTCTTGGGCAAAGTGCTTCACCTAGCTTCTCCTACCCAGAAGTTAACCCTCTTCACCCCGAAAGTCCTACTGCGGCCAGAAATACTGGCCCTGCACTTGTGAGAGGGATTTGGGAAGGCGAATGGGGTTGAGGGCCAGTGTGATTTAATAGATTCTTAGCTATTCTTGCTTTTTGTGTTTTTTTCCCCCCATTATCTGAGCCTCATTGGAAAGGCAAGTATTTTCTGTGTGAGAGAAACATGTTGTCATGAAGAAGAAAATAAAACTTGTTTTGGAAAAAAGTGTCCACCATAACCTTCCTGAATGAGGTCCTGGGTCCTAGACCGCATGGATCGGCATGGATTGTGGTCAAGGGGGAGACAACTCAGACTTTTTGTTTTCCATCTCTTACTTGCATGAGATTTAGGGGAGCTATGCTGTATATAAAATGTCAGAGGGAAGGGAATTGGGGTTGAGAGCTTGCTTGTTTTCATAGATTCTGAGCTACTCTAGTATCTTTAATTGTTTATGCCTGTGATGGTACGTCCTTTCTGCATTAGTAAGAATTGAACACAAGTGGAATCAAGGTTACGGATTTACTCATGTGTACATTAAAGTGATCCTTTCTCCCTGTTTTCTGTGTGAGTTCAGATGATGAACTATTATACTACTGTATACTGTTATGAGTTGCATGTTTATGCATGTGTTAAATAATGGACACTTAAGAATGTAGAAGCCAGCCAGGCCTCAAATAAATGTAGTTATTAGAGAACCAGCCATGCCTAGAAAGTAGTTTGTTGTGGTGAGACGGTGGACAGCGCTAAATGAGAATGATTTGACTTTGACAAAACTTTGACATTGATTACGTCATACAGTGCTTGACGGCGTCATATTCAGTTCTGGACGGCGTGATGATTTTTGGAGAGAGAGGGGCGAGATTGGTCTTGGGCGAGAGGTTGGGGCGTTGAACGCGAGTGAAACAGGACGGATGGAATTGAAACGATCCCCGATCTCAGAATGATGTGATTTGCTTCAAGGACGGAATGTCTGAGCCTCCCTTATCAGACACAACTCTTGGTGGAGACTTTGAGTGTTGAATCGGCACAATGTTGGCTGGCCATAGCTACCTACGGTGACAAACGTCATGCCCATACTGGAAGAAGAACGGTTGACGTCTGCCCTCTAAATCTGATGGACTCCAGTTCCGAGTCGCCCTGGCCTCCTTTAATGACCCAGGATGATGCCGTCCCAACCCTCCCTTCTCCCAAGACCCACACCTTGTGTCAGTCGTCACCTCACCCGTTGAACAACAACCGCCAGGGTCAACGGTCCTGACCCCTTCAGCAGCCTTGAACTCTCTCTTCCCAGATAAGTTAAATGTTTTAGTATAGGCTGGCTAAGTTAGGATTGAGTGATTATTTAGCAACCATTATCTATCTTTTTAATCATTAGTAAAGTCAGTTGAATTGTGGACGTCTACTTTCATTTTCTCTGTTGTCTAGTTCGTCCTTAACAGCAGGGAAGATGGGTAAATGTTACAGGATGGTATCGTGTTTCCCTAGACAACCCATTAGTTACAGTTAATCAGAGTATTGGTCCTGTAACAATGCCCATTATCAAAACCTCACAAGAGAGATGATTAATTCTATGACTCAGATACTATGAGAGAGAAATATGTTATAAAGAGGAAGAACATGAAACTTGTCTGAAAGAAAAAAAAGTTTTAATAAATCAATTCTTAGTTAAGGTACCTGTCAAATTTTACACAGTTGCCTCCCTCAACATGGGGTGAAGAGAGTTACACCAGTTGCTGAGTGAGTGCTGCACAGCAGCCACCATTGGTGAAATTCCCCCCAAATTTCCTTAGAAAAGGGACTGAATGAAGACTGTTATCGAGGAAAGCGGAAAACTCACCCCTCCTTGAGAACAATGGGTGCCTCAATGTTCCTAGCTTTGGCCCCTGTCGTGGATGAGATGATGTCCAGATACTGGAATAAATGGAAATGTTCAGTTAGACTTCTTCCTTTCTTCACCTATGGTGTACAGCTATGCAAACCAAATACATGTATTCTCAACAGCTTGACAACCAGGTAAAAAGAAGAGAGAAATTTGACAACTTTTCATCTTCATATTTCCATCAATACCTTAAGTTTCCAGTGCAAGTTTATTATAATTGTACCTGTGCCTGAAGGTCCTCCTCACCTCTCACCTCCTCACCTCTCATTCCCTCACCTCCCACCTCCTCACCTCTCACCCCCTCACCTCTCACCCCCTCACCTCTCATCCCCTCACCTCTCATCCCCTCACCTCTCATCCCCTCACCTCTCATCCCCTCACCTCTCACCCCCTCACTCTCACCCCCTCACCTCTCACCCCCTCACCTCTCACCCCCTCACCTCTCATCCCCTCACCTCTCATCCCCTCACCTCTCACCCCCTCACTCTCATCCCCTCACTCTCATCCCCTCACCTCTCATTCCCTCACCTCCCACCTCCTCACCTCTCACTCCCTCACCTCTCACCCCCTCACCTCTCATCCCCTCACCTCTCATCCCCTCACCTCTCACCCCCTCACCTCTCATCCCCTCACCTCTCATCCCTTCACCTCCTCACCTCTCACCCCCTCACCTCTCATCCCTTCATCTTCTCATCCCTTCACCTCCTCACCTCTCACCCCCTCACCTCTCATCCCTTCATCTTCTCATCCCTTCACCTCCTCACCCCTCACCCCTCACCATTTCTTTTCTATATTTTTCAAATACAAAACTCTGACTAGAAAGGTGTCATGTGCATCACATACACCTAAATTAAAAAAAGAGAAGAAATTAAAACAACATCAGAAACGCAAAGAGTGAAATGTATTTGCACTGTTACTTTAAAGGCAACTACTCTGTCAGCTCTAATAAAAGTTCACCCAGCATTACTGCAGCTCTCAAGCTCCTTCTAGGAAGAAGACAAACAAGTCAACTTTTACCCAAATTCCTCTTATCTGAAATCTAGGTGACCACAGAGTCACTCAGAAAACAAGTTTTGCCATGTAGCGTAAATTTCTCCATCAGAGGAGTTGAACTGAATGAGAGCTGCATCATAGTGAAATATTCATCCATTCACTTCCAACAGAATAGTTTCAGATTTGAAGGCAAAACAGCTTCCAATGAATATCCCACCATCTCCTGCCAGACTAAAATTTGATAACAACAATGACACACACTCATTGATTGAAATTAAATGTCAGCTGCAATCTGCATCGATGTGCATTTGTTCAACACTCTAGCTTTAGTTCTTACACTGGTCTCCACTTCTAAAGCACTTGAGGCGACAAAAGAAATGTCCGCTTCTTCACTCTGCATAGTTCGCTGGTACAAATACAGTGTACATTTGCCATGTAAGAGGCAGCAGAGGGCAACACTTACTGTTTTGATGTCACCGACATAGTGAGACTGAGCCAGAGTCTCAAAGAGAGGCACCATGTACTCCTCCTTCAGACCAAAGGGAGTCTGAAATAGAGTCATGTGTGTGTGTACTACAACTGGTACCATTTGGGCAGAGAGAAAATTTATCACGCACATGCACACACACATATACATACATGCATGCACAGATACTCTCTCTCTCTCTCTCTCTCTCTCTCTCTCTCTCTCTCTCTCTCTCTCTCACACACACACATGCACACACACACACACACACACACACACACACACACACACACACACACACACACACAGAGCAGACCCTTGCTACTCACAGTCTTTGAGCTGACCAGGTTGACCAGACCTTGGATGGCCTTGGAGATGAGAGTGAAGGTGCGCATGGTCATCGGGTCCTGGAAGACCAAGCAGATCAGCAGGTCAGAAAAAAATTGTTGCTCTCCATTCATGCATGAGCTATGCTTTGAGTAGAAACATTGCACTCAGGGCTATTAAAAAGAGTCTAAAAAGGCGCACAAAAAGTCATCTGCAAATGCAAAAACCATATGAATATTAAAAACAACAGAAGTTGCATTAAAGTTCCAGCTTCTGCTGGGTACGAGCTTTAGGTCCCTATTTTTTGGCAGCCCTGCACAGTCTCAAATGCATTACCTTCTTAAATGATAATTTTGTGTCAACTAATTATTCTTTAGATATCTACTGTTTTGCAGATCCGAAGGATGCGGTCATTAAGCGGCTCCCATTGAACTCCACAGCTTGAAGAGCTAGCCTTTGGTATTGAAGATTAGAGATGAGAGAAGCGATTTGCTTTGTACATACCGGATTCTCACACCGAAGTTCGAACAGCTTTGGTCCCAGGATGGCAGGGGCAAAGAACCTCAGGAACACAAAGCTGCTGACCACATGGTATCTGACATTGGTGTTGGCTGTGGGGTGAACAAGAAAATTTATGGAAATGGAATTCCTTTTTTGTAAGATATCACAACTGTACTATATCAATTTTTTTCTGTGTGTCTCATAAAATGCTTACAAAAATGTTCTGTTTAGAAGACAATGATAAAAGTCCAGAGCTTCTAAGTATTTAATTAATTCTGTGACATTTGAAGATTAATATAGTACAATACACACAAGTAAATTCCTTAATACAAACATCTGCCCCTCATCTTGAATGCATGCATACACATGCACTGTCACAAGCACACTTGCATGCACACTCACATGCATGCATGCATGCACAAATACCTGCACGCACGCATGCATACACACACACACACTCACATTTGCAAACACACACACACACACACACACACACACACACACACACACACAAAATCACATTTGCAAACACACACACACACACACAAACACACATACATACACACACACACACACACACACATACAAACCCACACACACACACACAAACCCACACTCTCTCTCTCTCTCTCTCTCTCTCTCTCTCTCTCTCTCTCTCTCTCTCTCTCTCTCACCTGGATGGAAGGCAGAGGCCTCTTCTTTCAGCATGTGGAACATTTCCCGCATGATGGGAGGACAGACGAGGGGCGACTTGACCACTGCCTCCACCACAGCACACACATGTTTCTTCAGGCTCTCCTGCAATACACAGGCTTCCTCCCATACATGCAACCAAAGAGGGCTTTAAGGTGTATTATCATGTGACAGTGCAGAGCTCTGGGTCCGTGGTAAGGGTGCTGCTAGCCTGCAGTTGATTTACATCCACCAGGTGCAGTGTTTGAAGCTGTATAGATCCCTAAGTAGCATCCAGGGGCAGGGTACTTACCAAGTTTATCTTTCCTTGTAAGGAGTAAAATCATTAGCCAGGGTACTTACCAAGTTTATCTTTCCCTGTAAGGAGTAAAATCATTAGCCAGGGTACTTACCAAGTTTATCTTTCCTTGTAAGGAGTAAAATCATTAGCCACGGTAGAAATCCCCCCCCCCCCAAGAATTTCTTATGAAAAAAAATGACAAAAATGAAGATCAGGCTTTGAATTAGCAGAGATTCCACCTTATCATTGAATTCACACAACTATACCGTACAAAATATACTTCTTAATGATCATAGTACTTCTTCATACAGTTCCTACATAAGAATGATGGCCCAAGCAGATGTTGTATGAAATACTTCAGATAGAAACTTAGCAAGTAACTGACAGAATACCTTATCATCAACCACATGTTATATTCGATTAATAAACAAAACAAGTCAATGAATAGGAGAGTTGCGGAGGTGTGCTCATAAACTAGTATGTGCGTGTGTATGCAAGTAAACAGATGTAAAATTTGTGGACAGTGTATGTATGTATGTCTACGTGTGTATGCATGTGAGGTAATTGAATGTGTGTGTGTGTGTGTGTGTGTGTGTGTGTGTGTGTGTGTGTGTGTGTGTGTGTGTGTGTGTTCCTGAATATGTTTCTTTCCTATGAAGTGCAGTGCCGGTCATATTTTTTTTTTACAGGAGAGTGAAGCTGAGAATGCTGAGGTCTTAGACAATGTGTAAAAATTCTATCTCAGGCGTGGAAGTTTCGTGCCATTAACATTTTCATTCACAAAAAACATTTGTTGGCAACAAAAACAAAGACAATGACAACAACAACCACCAACAACAAAAAATTTCCATTTTCATTCATCAAGCAAAAAAGGAGTCACTGACCATGTTTTCGTTGATGTTTTCACCATCTCTCAACTTCGTTGGATCAATTTCACAGGACTTGTGATCAGTGCAGATCTGGCAATTGAAACAGGGACAAGCATTGTTTACAAAGGGTAAGCAAGGCATCATTGAATAGGACGGAGTTGATGAAAAGATAAAAAGATAAGTAAGTTGGACTTAGCAAGTGTCAGTATGAAAGTGCAACTGCACTACCACGAAATTTGTTGTTGATCTCTTTGTGAGTTACTACCTACTTTTACTACTTGCATGCACTTCCATATTTTTGCTTCACATAATTGATGTTCATGTTGTGGGAGTGGTCGACTGATTTATTCTCATCAATACCGCCTTCAACAACAAAATTCCAGGCAGAGTTGACTTTAGCACAAAGACATCTGGTTCTATCAAACTTTGGCTTAAGAATATCTTTCAGCTTCAGGATTTTATAGAACAAATCAGTTGTACATGTACTTTATTCATGCCCTGTATTAGTTTTCTCAGTCATAATTTATTTGTTTGTATCTCTCTAAATCACCGCCATATTGTCTCACTTGGAATCTCAATCTGCTATCAAACATCTATTTTCATGTTGCATACCATCTGACCATTGAATGTTCTGCATTTCCAACAAGGAAGAGTGAAACCCAGAAGGCAAACTCACCTCATCAATGACCATCTTCAGAGTGTCGTGGAGGTAAGGCAAGCCAACAAACTTCATGAACTCATCAATGATTTTCGTTGCCAGAGTGTTGCCCCGAAACAAAGTGTTTGTGTCACTGCAACACGCATGTATAGCATAACATTCATGTACGACATTGAAAACATTTTATTTCTATGTGTATATTAGACAATCAGAAGATCTGCCCTGATGATTAATGATGGTTGAAACTAAAACAAGTGTACAATGGTTTTTCTCATCACTTAGACATGAAAATGTTAATGGAGAAAAACTCTCTTCTCCTAGCACAGCTTTTATAGACCTTGTCCCGATATGTTAGCAGAGCATTAAGAGGATGAAAAGCTGTATTGATCCAGTGCTTGGCAGTTATCACACACTGCAGAATGGAAAGATTCACACTCCCGGTGCCTCTCTCTTCTGTCACCATTTCTCTTTCCCTTTTCCCCCCAAATTTTACACAACAGACAGTAACAGTTCCAAAAAATGTGTACGCATCCAATTATGTACACAATTCATTACCTGAACAAATGTAACCAATTGTCACACTCAATTTCAAGCGTTTCAATTTCAAACCAACCCATTCTAAAACAGGGAGCACATCAGCACCACTTACAATGTCTTGGAGACCTCAGCGCGGACTAGGGCACGGACGAGAAGGATGAGTCGGTCGTGGTGGAGAAAGAGCCGCATGAGGGGCTGTGCTGCCTCCAGCCTGTTCTCCACCACCTCTCCCAAGATGTATGCAGCGCTGGAGGCAATCGGCTGTAGTCACAAGTTACATGCTGAAGTCAAACTTCAGTTAAGCAAGCTGTAGTCACAAGTTACATGCTGAAGTCAAACCTCAATTAAGCAAGCTGTAGTCACATTATGTGCTACAGTCAAGCTTCAGTCAAACAGGCTGCAGACACAAGTAATATGCTGTAGTCAAGCTTCAGTCAAACAGGCTGCAGACACAAGTAATATGCTGTAGTCAAGCTTTAGTCAAACAGGCTGCAGACACAAGTAATATGCTGTAGTCAAGCTTCAGTCAAACAGGCTGCAGACACAAGTAATATGCTGTAGTCAAGCTTTAGTCAAACAGGCTGCAGACACAAGTAATATGCTGTAGTCAAGCTTCAGTCAAACAGGCTGCAGACGCAAGTAATATGCTGTAGTCAAGCTTCAGTCAAACAGGCTGCAGACACAAGTAATATGCTGTAGTCAAGCTTCAGTCAAACAGGCTGCAGACACAAGTAATATGCTGTAGTCAAGCTTCAGTCAAACAGGCTGCAGACGCAAGTAATATGCTGTAGTCAAGCTTCGGTCAAACAGGCTGCAGACACAAGTAATATGCTGTAGTCAAGCTTTAGTCAAACAGGCTGCAGACACAAGTAATATGCTGTAGTCAAGCTTTAGTCAAACAGGCTTGCAGACACAAGTAATATGCTGTATTCAAGCTTCAGTCAAACAGGCTGCAGACACAAGTAATATGCTGTAGTCAAGCTTTAGTCAAACAGGCTGCAGACACAAGTAATATGCTGTAGTCAAGCTTTAGTCAAACAGGCTGCAGACACAAGTAATATGCTGTAGTCAAGCTTCAGTCAAACAGGCTGCAGACACAAGTAATATGCTGTAGTCAAGCTTCAGTCAAACAGGCTGCAGACACAAGTAATATGCTGAAGTCAAGCTTTAGTCAAGCAAGCATTGTCATAAGTATAGGTGAAGGCAAAGGTGGTTGGTTTTCATATAGTGACTTTTCATGCAATAATACGTGCTCAAACTACTCACTTTTACCTCCTGGATATCAAGTATCTCAAAATATCATTCCAACCTCATCTCAACTCCTTGGGGGCATGCAGTTAAGATATTTGTTTATAAGTGCATTTTTATGTTCATCAATAAGTCTGCCTCTTTCGAGCTGCCCATTCCCAAGCCCTCACACACACATGCATGCATGCACGCACGCACACACACACACACATACACACAAGTATGCACCTTAACACACACATACACACATACACACATACTTATGCACACACACACACACACACACATACACTTACACACACAAACTTATGCATATACATACACACATACATTTATGCACACGCACACACACACACACTTATGCACACACACTTATGCACACACAAAAACACACACACACATACACACACACACACTCATGCACATACTTATGCACATACACACACACTTATACACACACACACACACACACACACACACTTATGCACACACACACACAAACTTACAAACACACACACATACACTTGCACTTGCATAAACACACTTGCATCCATACCATTAAAACTGGTCTAGGGTGGCTTTTGACTATTTCAAAACAAGTAAACAAAAAGCAACCCACCTCTACGTCAACAGAAAGCAGAAGAAGTTCACGAAGCTCGTCATAGAAGTGAGGCAGGAACACATAGTCTGCTGAGTACGAGATCTTCAGACGCAGTGAGCCCAAGTTCTGCTGTGACTGTCTGCAGTTTTCCCTTGCATTCAGACAATACCTGTAGAATAGAAATGCACAGGTGCCGTCTCTGCTTTTACTGCTCCTGCTCCAAATGCAACCCAATAATGTCAATCAATGTCAAGATAGACTGATATAAGATTTACACACACACACATATACACACACACACTCCTACACACACAGACACACCCACACATACACACACTCATACACACACACACACAAACACACAGACACACACACACATGTACACACACTCACTCACATACACACTCACACACACACACATACACACCCACAAACACACACAGACACACACACTCACACACACAGACACACGCACACACACACACACACATGCACACAGACACACACTCACACACACACACACTCACACACACACACACACACACACACACATACACACCCACAAACACACACAGACACACACACTCACACACACAGACACACACAGACACACACACACACGTACACACACTCACACACACACATACACATTCACACACACACACACACACACATACACACCCACAAACACACACAGACACACACACTCACACACACAGACACACACACACACACATACACACACAGGCACACACATACACACACACAAACACACACACGTACACACACTCACATACACACACTCACACATACACACCCACAAACAGACACAGACACTCACACTCACACACACACACTCACACACACACACACACACACACACACACACTCACAGACACACACTCACATGTACACAAATGCTGAGTATAGGACACAAATAAGCCATTCAGTGGACCTAAAAATAGAAGAGTAGCATACAGACAGACTTCACAAGAGAAAATTATTTAGACATACAAAAAAAAGTGTGGATCCTGAAACCAACCAAACTGATTTCCCCCTCTCTGATGAACACTGACCATGCTGAGTACCCCATCTCCAGTGAACATTGATCATGTTGAGTACCCCTCTCTAGTGAACACTGACCATTTTGAGTACCTCTCTCTAGTGGACACTGACCATGTTGAGTAACCCCTCTCTAATGGACACTGACCATGTTGAGTACTCCTCTCTAGTGAACACTGACCATGCATTCTGGACGGTGTTCTTGTCCAGCTCTGGCAGGGCGATGCGGACCTCACCAAGGAAGGCACCGGGAAACTTGTTGCCCAGCATTTCCCTGGATACCCGAGATTCGTCGTGCCACAGTGACACACTGCAGTCAAAAGAGAACTCTGCTGTTCAGTCTTCACAGCCACATTCCTTTGAAGAACTCCAATGCAAGTCTGGCATGAATCATTGTGAATGGAAAAGGATTATATCCTGCAGATATTTCAAGTTGACTATTCAAGCATTTCTGAGATTGGGTTTTTTAATTTTAATAAATTATAAGAGAGTGAATAGCAACTACAGGAGGAATCTCACATGCTTAAAAATGCCTTTGATCAAGGTCTTGCAACAACTTACTATGTACCACAGTGGGTAGTGACAATGTCAGTAAGATCACTTATAAGAAATCCCCTCTGCTTACTTGTAATTACACTGTAGCATTGCTTTTAACTATGACGTACAGAGCAAATACACAAAATAAACACCTTTCAACCTCACAGCATCACTCTATGAAGTAGGGAAAAAAACTTTAACCCATGTGCAATATTCTCCTCAGATCTATACTGCACTCCATCTGCATCCAGTACGGCAGAATGAATATAATTTTCTGTACATTTATGACTGTGTCCTAAAGAAGGTGACTGTTTATGACCATTAGCTCATGTTGGGACATATTACATCAGGCACAATTATTTGTCAAATACATGAAACAAAGATTATCAATATCATTATAATGATAGAGGGTTAACTCACTGGAGACATAGCATGACTATATACAAAGAAGGCAAATCCAATTATATCTTCAGCAATGTCCATTTCTGAACAGAGCTACATTTTCCAGATTACTGATGAGATCCATGATAGGCTAGAGGGGTAGCTATTTTGAGCGAGGGGTCAACAGGTTGGGTCAGGCAACATTGTCACGATGGTGCCAACGGTGTACTTTCTCCTCAACACAATGCAGCAAGGAGATTTTTTTTTGCACATTTTGAAAAATGTACTTTTCTTGTTTCTTTAGCAAAATCTTGGGTGTCATTTGAAAGAACTTCTTCATATTTGACTAAAAATGTAATCCCACACTCTTACTTCTTTTTTCAAGCTTTTTACAGCCTCTCAAAGCTGACCTTATTCAAGTCACTCATATGAGTAAATGTTTTTCTCCATAATGCTATTCTTGTATGTTATTTAGAGAAAGACTTATCAAAAATAATGTGGTTATTCCAGTTAATAAAAGTGGGAGTTTTCCAAATGAATTCTTGAGGATAAGTGAAAAAGCTACATCTCTAGTGAGTTAAAAGTGTATATTTCAGTACACAAGCACTGTCCACTCACATGAGTTCCCCGTTGAGAGCATCTTCCACAACATAGAGGTTCCGGTCATGGTTCTGGCCTTTGTTTTCCAGCTGCAAGAAACATTTTCACTGTTTCATCGGATTTGGACATCACACTTTCTCCATCAATTTGCAGGGGGAAAATACAACCGCCAGCTGATAAACTGTTATGTACACAAGATGTTTTCATTGAGGGAAAGCATAATGCAACCAAAGCATCCTTTATCAAATTTACACTTAATGTAAAGCAATAAATTTTCCTAAGCACATGTAAGTTCAACAAATAAGAGAAAAATGGCATTTAATTCTTCAAGCAAAAAAACTAACCAACTAACCAACCAACCAACCAACAAAGCATTATGTAAGGAGAGCTTGTGTTCTGATCTTTAAAGCCTCATTATCTGAGGAAGAGCATTTGTTCTGTTTTACACTGATATTTGTTTTTGTTTTTTATGTCAAGGTTGCAGTAACCTGACTGACCCTATTTTTTTCTGCCAACCCTAGACTTTTCAAAATTTTTGCACAAAAGAAAGAAAGAAAGAAAGAAAGAATTTGACAGTAAACAACAACTGTGTCCTGCCCTATATACTCTGCCCTGTTAGCACTCAGAAAATCCATTATCTATTTTCAGTTAAATAAATTTTGATTTATGTTCAATCTATAAAAATATTTTTAAAAATTAAAACAGCAAAAAGTTCAGGAGGACCTACCAAGGCCCATCCCTTATTTTTTGCCATGTGTTGCCTTGGCCACAACTAAATTTTGTTTGACCATAGTATTAATATCACATGTGGTCTCAATCAACACAAGGAAATCATTACTTCCTCATGTATCACAATTAAAAAGTTTTTTCAAATCTAGGCACACTGGATTTCAATAGTTCTTATTTTACAGACTTCCTTTTAGCTTGCGCCAAGGAAAATAATCCATGAATATAAGTGCTGTTGAATCAAGAGAGCACTTTGCTATAGGTTTACACATGAAATGAATAAAGTGCAAACCAGTACCTACTTTTCCATAATGGACAGATTTTCACACTCATACAAAATGTGTGTGTGTGTGTGTGTGTGTGTGTGTGCGTGTGTGCGTGTGTGCGTGAGAGAGAGAGAGAGAGAGAGAGAGA
>JAWQFJ010004529.1:0-22084 GCA_034096865.1 Theodoxus fluviatilis | reverse complement strand
CAAACTCGTCGTTTCTGCTAGCGACAGACGAGCACCAAGAGATTCTAAAGAACCCGTGTTATAGCCTAAAGTGCTAGCAACAACATACCTGCATGCCAATACGTCGATAGATTGTGGCCGGCTGTATAACACGTAACAGAGAGGCAGAGGTAGATCAAAATGCATACCTCAGCCCACTCAAACATGCATGAACACACACATGCATTCATGGGCATACACTTACCCCTGCTCATAGCTGTGAGCACACAATAATAAGCCTACAAGCAAATGCAAACACACACTCACTCTCAAACACACAGAAATCAAATAGATAAAGGGAGTGAGTGAGGGACTGATGGATGGATGGATGGATGGATAGACAGATGGATGGATGGACAGATGGATGGACAGATGGATGGATGGATGGACAGATAGATGGATGGATGGATGGATATATGGAGAGATTAATGGATGAGCTACTCACTCCTGCTATTGTCTGGCACTACAGGGTCAGAGAATCGCCACTGGGCCTGGGTGCTGGACATGGCAAGGACATGCGCCTTTGTGATGGGCCACTGCATAGGGGGAATGCTGCTGGGGCCAGCTGGCACGCTGTCCGAGCAGGACACGGCTCAGTGGCTGGACAGCCGTCTCTTCAGCAACGGCCTGGAGATCAGCGTGGAGCAGCTTGGTTAGTGGCAGTCTTCTCCCCCCTTTTTCTCTCCCCACCCGGGAGAAAAAGAAAAGTGGCTGCCTGTGAGAGAAGGGGAAAGTAATTACCAAAACCTCTGTAGCAGCTGCAAGCCAGCAAGCATATATTGAAATGCTCTCCAGAAAGTTGTGAAGGAATCAGGATGGTATAAAGTATAGTACTTCCTTAACAAGTCTTTAAGCGCCATGCAAGATGTGAAGGGGAGGTGTGTGTACTAGGCACTGTGGGTAGGTCTTTGGCTGTGAATATCTTGTGGAGAGGATTCCAGACTCAGGCCCACCAGGATGTGTTCTCTGCAAAGATAGTCGTGTGTTTCTTGACATAGTAGATGATGCATTTCATTGCATGTCTTTACAGAGTAGCTGACGAGTTTCCTTGCAAAAATGGTCATGTGTTTCCTTACATAATGGATGATGCATTTCATTACAAGTAACTGATGCGTTTCTATGCAGAAAGGGGTATTATTTCTCTTCAAAAAAAGCTTGTATTTCCTTGCAGCAAAGGCTGTTTCATTCTTTGCAAGGGGAGTAATGTGTTTCTCTTCAGCAAAAGGACAGTTCATATCTTTACAGAGAAAGTGATGGCCGTGGTACTTGACAGCAGGCAGGAGCTGGTGGAGGAAGGATGGATAATGTCCAGCAGCATAGAGCTGCAACTGGAGCCTCCCACCATATTGCTGTGGGACATTGCTATGGGCACCCCCACCGAGTTGGCCACTTCCATCTGGAACGCCTTCCAGGACCACGCCAAGTATGAAGGTAGGTGTGAGCAAGAGGTTTTGAAGGTAGATTTTTCTGCTTTGTAGATTTTAGTAAACCTTACTTCCAGGACCATGCCAAGGTTGGTGTGCACACTGGGTTTTGTAGGCCAAGTGTGAATTCCTTTGAGGATCTTTCATTCCATAGTTTTAATCAAATTTCAAATAAAAACCGCTGACGCTGAACCTCCAGGTTTTGGCTTTAAAAAAAAAGAAAAGAGAAGATCAGGTTCGAACCCGCAACCTCTCGAGAAAAGAAGGGGAAAAAACACACACACACACACAAAACACAAAAAAACCAGGTCCGGTTCGAAACCACATCCTCTTGAAAAAAGAAAAAAAAAACCAGTTTCAGCGCAGAATCGAACCTGGTCACACATGACCAAGAGTCCAAGGCTCTACTAAATGTGCCATTGGAGAACTGGTATGACTGAGCATTTGTAAAGCATTTGTTTTGCCTCCATACTGACCAGTAGACAAGCAGTGATATTATGACCTTTTGACCTCGAAAAAAGAATTAGCATAATTCATACCCCACGTGACTGCCTGCACCGGCCAACCCGATTGCTTTAGACAATGCTAGGAAGCGTGCCAGCAAATGGCGGTAACTCCCAATGCCACGTGACTGCAATGTACTATAAAGCAGCGTGCAGGCCAGTCATTCTTCCTCTTTGACTTTTTCGCTGAGCACTGTGGAGTACTAGTGCTTGGATTACCTCGAGTCTACTTTGTGTGACTTAAGGAGTTGGCAGTTTCCCTTCACTGGAATTGAGGGAAGTTTTCTCTGTTGCCGCTGTTTGCGTCCATTTTAAAAGGACGCTTTGTGTGGCAGTGTGTTAGCTGGGAATTGTTGAGTGCACGCGCTGTGTGGCTGTTGCTTTAGCGTGTACCGCGTTTCAGTGCGCGCGAGGCTGGCTGGGGTTTTGCTTGCAGTTATGTTTGTCTTGCGTGCGCTTTTCTCGGTGGCTGTTCGCTCTTATTCGAGGACGGTGGCGTGGCTACCGGACTCGTTAATGGCGGAATGCGCCGCGTACGCTGTTTCGTGTGCTAGGAATGGCGTACACCTGGTGGTGGGAGCGGATATGGAGGTTGAGAGGCGTTCTTGTTCATTACGAACGCGAATGCTCTTCTTGCACTCCTGCTTCGCCTTCCACTCCTCGGTTCGGGAGGTTGCGGCTCTTTGCGTTGTTGAACGCTTGTTGTGCGTTTGGGAATGGGCGCTTTGCACTACGTGCAAGCGCTATTTCTCGGGTGCGTTTGGCGTTTCGTTGCTCGTCGTGCGAGTACAATTGGCTGGTGGGTTCGCTTGTTTGATTGTATTCGAGTTCGCTGTTGTTACGACGCTGTGCGCCATTCTCGAGCTTCGGGTCTGGCGCCTTGCTGTGAGCGTTAATGGCGGCCTCCTTCACGCTGCGCGTGTTAGTTGGGTGCGCACTTACCGCGGAGGCACAGCGGGGCATCAAGGTCGGGGGGAGGGAGGAATTCTTGCTTCTTACGAGTGAGTGTTTCTGCTCTCATTCCTTCTCTTGCGTTCACGCTTCGGTCGGTTTGCGTACTCCCGTGGTTTTTCCTGTGTTGTCAGGTGGCGCTGCGGAGTTTCGGTCTGTGCATGTGGTTGTTGCTATGCCCACCACGCGGTCTGCTTAGAACGACGGAATCTGTGGCTGGGCGTTCGCTCTCTCTGCTAGTGTGGTGGGACCGGGGGGGGGAGGGGTTTTCTGGAACCCGCCCCACTCCCTCTGTCCCTCTTTTCTCGGCGTCGGTGTGTCTACACCGTGTGCCTGTCTTGGGGAACTTCCCCAAGCGCGCCTGCCTCTCCCGGCGGGTCCGTTGTGTATCGTCAGTCAGACTGCGGTTCTTGCTTTGGTTTCGTTCCTCCTATTGCGTGTCTGGATTGTCGGGATTGCCTGTTCAGGATGTGTCCTGCCTTGCCCGGAGTGCTGGTTCAGTTCCCGTTCTACGGACAGGTACGTATCGTGTGTGCACATGTGGCGGTTAGACCACGGCGGCGTGTAACTCCCGGCCATCCAGCTGACACTGATTGGTCCGGTGAGCACGCCGCCCCCCCGCCCCTTCCCGTGCATTCCTCTGTGCTTCACTGTGTTCACATGTGGCCAGTTCCCACGCCCTCGGATGGTAGCGCGACGCGGCTTCTGACGGAAGGCGGTCCCGCGCTCTCCACGGGTCGAGTTCTGCGGTTAGACCACGGCGGAGTGTAACTCCCGGCCATCCAGCTGACACTGATTGGTCCGGTGAGCAACCACGGCGGAGTGTAACTCCCGGCCATCCAGCTGACACTGATTGGTCCGGTGAGCAACCACGGCGGCGTGTAACTCCCGGCCATCCAGCTGACACTGATTGGTCCGGTGAGCACGCCCCCCCCCCCCCTCCTGGCTCCTGGGCAGGTGTGCGAGCAGGTCGGCTCGGACTGGTACGTATAGTGGGAAATCTGACGGAAGGCGGTCCCGCGCTCCCCACGGGTCGAGCCCTGCGGTCAGACCACGGCAGAGTGTAACTCCCGGCCATACAGCTCACTATGCTTGGTCCGGTGAGCACTCTGCCCACCTTCCTGTCTGTTCCCCTGTGCCCCGCCCCTGTGCTCCCGTCAGGTCGAGCAGGGCGGAGTGGCATTCTGACGGAAGGCGGTCCCGCGCTCCCCACGGGTCGAGCCCTGCGGTCAGACCACGGCAGAGTGTAACTCCCGGCCATACAGCTACACTGCTTGGTCCGGTGAGCACTCTGCCCACCTTCCTGTCTGTTCCCCTGTGCCCCGCCCCTGTGCTCCCGTCAGGTCGAGCAGGGCGGAGTGGCATTCTGACGGAAGGCGGTCCCGCGCTCCCCACGGGTCGAGCCCTGCGGTCAGACCACGGCAGAGTGTACTCCCGGCCATACAGCTCACACTGCTTGGTCCGGTGAGCACTCTGCCCACCTTCCTATCTGTTCCCCTGTGCCCCGCCCCTGGGCTCCCGTCAGGTCGAGCAGGGCGGAGCGGCATTCTGACGGAAGGCGGTCCCACGCTCCCCACGGGTCGAGCCCTGCGGTCAGACCACGGCAGAGTGTGACTCCCGGCCATACAGCTGACACTGCTTGGTCGGGTGAGCACTCTGCCCACCTTCCTGTCTGTTCCCTGTGCCTCGCCCCTGTGCTCCCGTCAGGTCGAGCAGGGCGGAGCGGCATTCTGACGGAAGGCGGTCCCGCGCTCCCCACGGGTCGAGCCCTGCGGTCAGACCACGGCAGAGTGTGACTCCCGGCCATACAGCTGACACTGCTTGGTCCGGTGAGCACCCTGCCCACCTTCCTGTTTGTTCCCCTGTGCCCCGCCCCTGTGCTCCCGTCAGGTCGAGCAGGGCGGAGTGGCACCCCCTTCGCGCTCCCGCAAGGTCGAGCTCTGCGACGGGGCCTAGGCAGAGCGCTGCTCCTAGCCATTCAGCTGACGCTGTTTGGTTCGGTGAGCGCGCCGCCTCCCTTCCCGTGCACTTCCATGTGCCCCGCCCCGGGGCTCCCGTCAGGTCGAGCAGGGCGGAGCGGCACTCTCACCGCGCTCCCGCAAGGTCGAGCTCTGCGGTGGGGCCTAGGCAGAGCGCTGCCCCAGCCTTTCAGCTGGCGCTGTTTGGTTCGGCGAGCGCTCCGCCTCCCTTTCCGTGCACTCCCCTGTGCCCCGCCCCCGCGCTCCCGCCTGGTCGAGCAGGGCGGAGTGGCACCCTTTCCGCGCTCCCGTAAGGTCGAGCGCGGCGGTGGGGTCGCGGCAGAGCGTGGCTCCCAGCCCTTCAGCAGGCACTGTTTGGTCTGGCGATCATGCCGCCCTCCTTTCTGTGCACTCCCTTGGGCCCCGGCCCCGCGCTTCCGGATGGTCAAGCGGGCCAGTGCGGCGCAGTCATGGGTCTGTTTTCTTCTCTGGCTCCGTGGTCGTCGACTGTGTTTCTCCCTGCGGGGAATCGAGTCTAGACCGACCGGATCAGAGTCCAGCGAGTTGGTACACACGGTTTTCAGACCCTGGTTCCAATGCGGCTGTGGAAGAGAGGTGGGGCGTTGGTCATCCGACCAACGCTCCTATCACTCTCTGTCTGTGGACTCTCTCTAGTTCGCTCTGGTTGGACAAGTCTGGTCGCGGATGCCTTTAGATGGAGGCTGCCAGGTCGGTGCGTGATGCAATCCGCCCCGGCGGGTTTTGCCACGTCATTGGATCTGCAGGATGCGTACTTCCTGCTTCTGGACATATGGAAGTTTCTGCGCTTTGTCTGGGGGGACGGAGTTTGGCCGGTTCTTTTTCCTTTTCTTTCGGTCTGTCTACTGCCCCTTTTTCATTAAGGTCACCAAGCAGTTGGCGATGTTGGTGAGAGGCAGGGGAGTTTGCGGACGTACCTGGATGGTTGGTTGTGGCTTCGCTGGGGCAAGCGATGGTGCATCTGTTTGCCACCCGCTTCCACACGCGTTCCTGTGTTACTTCTCGCCTTTGCACGATCCGTGGGCTCTCGGCCGAGTGCTTTGCTGGGTCGTGGTCGAGCATGGAAGTCTACGCTTTTCCTTCCACGCGCCTTCTTCTTCGTAGGTGTTGGCCCAGGTCGCCCTGGAGCATTCTCGCATGATCCTGGTCGCGCCTTTCTGGCCTGGTGCTTCCTGGTTCCCTGGTTTGCTGGCTCTGGCAGATGGGGAGCTCATCGAGCTCCATCTCTCTGCGGGCGCTCTCGCACAACCTCGTTTGGGATTTGGTCAGCCGCAGGTCCACTTGTTGAACGTTCGGCTTGGCTTCTGTCGGACACAGGTTCACTTGGCTCGTTCCTTGTTTCGTTTTCCACATCGTCAGATCTCTCCTCCACTGTGGGATGGGTTATCTGCTTCTCCGTTTCTTTTGGTTCAGGTTCGTTTCACTGGAATCTTGTGCTTTCCAGTCTCTCTTTAGGTGTATTGTCCGGGGCGTGCTCTTACGGTTGTCTGGCTCGCACTCAGTCCCGTCGTCTGCGGACACGGAGACTGTTTCTGCCCCTTACACGTAGTCACGCCGAGGTGTCTAGGACGCCCTTTTCTTGCTGGGTCGCGTTTGATCGCTGATGCGTACAAGAATGCGTTGCTGGATCCTCCTGCTGGTGCCTCGGGGACTTATGGACTCCGCTCGTTGCCTCCTCTGTCGCGTTTGCCAAGAATGTCTCTTTGGCTCACCTTCTGAGGGCGGCTTTCTGGCGCAGTGACTGTGTTTCACACACCACTACCTGCGTGATGTTCGAGTTTGTCGTCTCTACGACACGTTGGCATCAACATGTGGTTGTTGCGGGTTCGGCTGTTCGTTTTGATGGTACTTATTGTTTTGTCTGGTGTTCATGCACAACCCGCCACCCATTGCTGGGCAATCATATCACTGCTTGTCTACTGGTCAGTATGGAGGGAAAACTTGAAGAAATTTAAACTAATTTCTATGTTTTCCTGACATACCAGTAGACAACTACTGTCCCACCTACCTCCCCGTTTGTGCATTTGCTCGAGTTTTCTCAGCGGTGTCAAAGAGGAAGAATGACTGGCCTGCACGCTGCTTTATAGTACATTGCAGTCACGTGGCATTGGGAGTTACCGCCCTTTGCTGGCACGCTTCCTAGCATTGTCTAAAGCAATCGGGTTGGCCGGTGCAGGCAGTCACGTGGGGTATGAATTATGCTAATTCTTTTTTCGAGGTCAAAAGGTCATAATATCACTGCTTGTCTACTGGTAAGTATGTCAGGAAAACATAGAAATTAGTTTAAATTTCTTCAAATAACGTTCTTTTCCGTAAACCGCCTTGGTTCGTATTTTGCACTGTAAATTGTAGAAAAATGGATGATAGTTCATGAAATTTGAGTAGTCTTGTACATTTTAGGATACTCAAGGTCTATTTCTGCCAAGTTTAATATCGACTTACTGCCATTAGGCCACGCATTTCGCCATTCCGTCAACTTACATTTTAGGGGGGGTGTTTTTGAGTTTACGACCTAAATAAATCACTTTCTTTTCAAACCTCGATTCTGAAAATTTGATACATTCAATCGGACCTAACTTCCAGTAAGTGTGCAAAATGTCAAGGAAATTCGTCCAGTAGTTTTTGAGATATCAGCCGTTAAGTTGGGACAGACAGACAGACACAAACACAGACAGACAGACAGATAAAGTCTGTAGGACCTCCAGTAAACCTGGAGGGATAAAGGGGTGCTTGCACAACACTACCGTAATTTTCTGACTTAAGGCGATACTTATTTCTCAAAATTTCAGACATGCGTCTTATATACGGTTGCGTCTTATGTATGACTGAAATAGATTTCAAGCGACTAAAAAAAAAACACACCCACAGCTGACGTGATATTAATTTACTTTTTGAATGGTCCTGATGCTTTTTTCAACGTCTCCTTGTTTACTTTCGTTCTTACTTCTGTTTGTTGGATTAGTTTCAATGGTTGGTTTCCGCACCATGTTCATTTCTTTTCTGTTTGTTAAGAATGTGTTTTGATGTATCGACTTAGCGCCCTATGTATGATTAAAACATGTTTTTTTAAATTTATTTAGGGGGTGTGCCTTATATTCGGTAGCGCCTTGTAGTCTGAAAATTATGGTGTGTAGCATTGCTCCCACTTCTTTCAGATCTGGATGCCACGGAGCGAAACGAAGAACCCCTGCTTGACTTCATCAGTCGATTCTACCTGGCCACTCTACTCAAACACTGTGGTCTGGCCAGACTGACCCTTGAGCCAAACAGGTACTTAGAAGTTTTTCTGTGGGTTCAGTAGAAATAGTGTGCAATGAATGGTGCCTGTTATTGTTTTGGTCTGATCCTTTCCTGACTAGTCTTGCCTGGTGCCCCTTATGATGGGTGAATGCCTCAGTTATTTCTCTCGTCTAAGTCTACATCCATCGCTCTCTCTGCATCAGTCATTCATGTCCTTCATCTAACTCTGCATCAGTCACTGTGTATGAGTGGGAGCAGTCCTGATTCTGTATTGATCTTTGTGTATGCCAGCAGATAGGGAGCAGTACTAACTCTGCCCTCATCTTTGTCTCGCCAGCTCCCTAATTTGGAGCAGTTCTAACTCTGCCCTCATCTCTGTCTCACCAGCTCCCTAATATGGAGCAGTACTAAGTCTGCTCTCATCTCTGTCTTGCCAGCTCCCTAATATGGAGCAGTACTAAGTCTGCTCTCATCTCTGTCTCGCCAGCTCCCTAATTTGGAGCAGTTCTAACTCTGCCCTCATCTCTGTCTCACCAGCTCCCTAATATGGAGCAGTACTAACTCTGCCCTCATCTCTGTCTCGCCAGCTCCCTGATTTGGAGCAGTCCCAACATTGCCCTCGTCTCTGTAGCTCCCTAATTTGGAGCAGTTCCAACGCTGCCCTCATCTCTGTCTCGCCAGCTCCCTGATTTGGAGCAGTTCCAACGCTGCCCTCATCTCTGTAGCTCCCTAATTTGGAGCAGTTCCAACGCTGCCCTCATCTCTGTCTCACCAGTTCCCTGATTTGGAGCAGTCAAAACATTGCTCTCATCTCTGTCTTGCCAGCTCCCTGATTTGGAGCAGTACTAACTCTGCCCTTATCTCTGTAGCTCCCTGATTTGGAGCAGTCCCAACTCTGCCCTCATCTCTGTAGCTCCCTAATTTGGAGCAGTTCCAACGCTGCCCTCATCTCTGTAGCTCCCTAATTTGGAGCAGTTCCAACGCTGCCCTCATCTCTGTCTCACCAGTTCCCTGATTTGGAGCAGTCGAAACATTGCTCTCATCTCTGTCTTGCCAGCTCCCTGATTTGGAGCAGTACTAACTCTGCCCTCATCTCTGTCTCGCCAGCTCCCTAATTTATGGTAGTCCCAACACTGCCCTCATCTTTGTCTCGCCAGCTCCCTGATTTGGAGCAGTCCCAACATTGCTCTCAGCTCTGTCTCACCAGCTCCCTGATTTGGAGCAGTTCCAACGCTGCCCTCATCTCTGTCTCGCCAGTTCCCTAATTTGGAGCAGTCCCAACGCTGCCCTCATCTCTGCCTCGCCAGCTCCCTGATTTGGAGCAGTCCCAACTCTGCCCTCATCTCTGTAGCTCCCTAATTTGGAGCAGTCCCAACACTGCCCTCATCTCTGTCTCACCAGTTCCCTAATTTGGAGCAGTCTCAACGCTGCTCTCATCTCTGTCTCACCAGCTCCCTGATTTGGAGCAGTCCCAACTCTGCCCTCATCTCTGTAGCTCCCTGATTTGGAGCAGTCCCAACTCTGCCCTCATCTCTGTAGCTCCCTGATTTGGAGCAGTCCCGATGCTGCCCTCATCTCTGCCTCGCCAGCTCCCTAATTTGGAGCAGTCCCAACTCTGCCCTCATCTCTGTAGCTCCCTAATTTGGAGCAGTCCCAACACTGCCCTCATCTCTGTCTCACCAGTTCCCTAATTTGGAGCAGTCTCAACGCTGCTCTCATCTCTGTCTCACCAGCTCCCTGATTTGGAGCAGTACTAACTCTGCCCTCATCTCTGTCTCGCCAGCTCCCTGATTTGGAGCAGTCCCAACGCTGCCCTCATCTCTGTCTCACCAGCTCCCTGATTTGGAGCAGTCCCAACTCTGCCCTCATCTCTGTAGCTCCCTGATTTGGAGCAGTCCCAACTCTGCCCTCATCTCTGTAGCTCCCTGATTTGGAGCAGTCCCGATGCTACCCTCATCTCTGCCTCGCCAGCTCCCTAATTTGGAGCAGTCCCAACTCTGCCCTCATCTCTGTAGCTCCCTAATTTGGAGCAGTCCCAACACTGCCCTCATCTCTGTCTCACCAGTTCCCTAATTTGGAGCAGTCTCAACGCTGCTCTCATCTCTGTCTCACCAGCTCCCTGATTTGGAGCAGTACTAACTCTGCCCTCATCTCTGTCTCGCCAGCTACCTGATTTGGAGCAGTCCCAACTCTGCCCTCATCTCTGTAGCTCCCTAATTTGGAGCAGTCCCAACGCTGCCCTCATCTCTGTCTCGCCAGCTCCCTGATTTGGAGCAGTTCCAACGCTGCCCTCATCTCTGTCTCGCCAGCTCCCTAATTTGGAGCAGTCCCAACTCTGCCCTCATCTCTGTAGCTCCATAATTTGGAGCAGTCCCAACTCTGCCCTCATCTCTGTAGCTCCCTAATTTGGAGCAGTCCCAACTCTGCCCTCATCTCTGTAGCTCCCTAATTTGGAGCAGTCCCAACTCTGCCCTCATCTCTGTAGCTCCCTAATTTGGAGCAGTCCCAACTCTGCCCTCATCTCTGTAGCTCCCTAATTTGGAGCAGTCCCAACTCTGCCCTCATCTCTGTAGCTCCCTAATTTGGAGCAGTCCCAACTCTGCCCTCAGCTGTCTCGCCAGCTCCCTGATTTGGAGCAGTCCCAACTCTGCCCTCATCTCTGTCTCGCCAGCTCCCTGATTTGGAGCAGTCCCAACTCTGCCCTCATCTCTGTAGCTCCCTAATTTGGAGCAGTCCCAACTCTGCCCTCAGCTGTCTCGCCAGCTCCCTAATTTGGAGCAGTCCCAACTCTGCCCTCAGCTGTCTCGCCAGCTCCCTGATTTGGAGCAGTCCCAACGCTGCCCTTGTCTCTGTCTCGCCAGCTACCTGCCAACTCCCTAATTTGGAACAGTTTTAACAGCACTGATCTGTCTTTGCCAGCTGCCTAAGTGGGAGTATTTTAGCTCTACATCAGTCACATTCTTTGCATCATTCTTTTCTTCCAACTAACTCTATATCTGTCTCCTTCTCAGCCATTCCTTAATTATAATGAGTGGCCTTATATAACCTTGATTCCTAGAAAGGCTGATTGGCCCTTAAAGCCCTTCCTTCCATCTTCTCTGCTAGCTACCTCACTGGGACTAGTCCCAATTCTACATCAGTCACTGTCTGTTCATCCTTCTACCTCTACATCTATCTCCTCCGCTGCCAGCTGGGTGGGAGCAGTTCCAATTTTATATCAATAACTGTCTCGGCATCATTCTAGTCATCCTTCTAACTCCATCTATCTTCCTCTCTGCCAGCTACCTGAGTGGGAGCAGTCCGCTTGTGGCGCTGTTCCACCAGGTGTACCAGCTGCGGTGTGGGCTGCTGTCCTACAAACAGGTGCAGGCCCCAAGCCCCACCCCTGACAGCCCCGAGAAGACCCGCATCACCAAGACTTCTGCAGCCTCCGCCTCCACCAGCGATGACACAGTGGAGCTGGACTGCAGTCCCTGCACCCATGACGAGAGCATTGACACCCTGGACTCGGACAGAGAGGACTCTGAGGGTGTGTGGGCTGGATGATGTTATGTAATATATAGCCTTGATTTAGTCCAGTTTTGATGACTTTTTTTAAGAGTGTGTGTGTGTGTGTGTGTGTGTGTGTTTGTGTGTATGTGTGTGTGTGCATGTGGGCGTGTGCATGTGTGTGAATGCATGCATGTGTCTGTGTGTGCACATTTGTGCATGCATGCATGTGTGTGTGTGTGTGTGTGTGTGTGTGTGTGTGTGTGTGTGTGTGTGTGTGTGTGTGCAAGGCCCAGTAACCAGTTTTGTACCTTGGTAGAAATGGCAAAGCAGGTGAAGCATTTTGCCAAAAGATGCAATTGTAGAATCTGTGCAGCTTCAAACACTGCACTTGCAAGCTGCAAATGACTGCAAGTGAGCACCCTGACCACTGAACTAGAACACACAACACCATTGTAAACTAGTTACTCAGGTTGTGTAGTAAAACAAGGACAAAGGCAAAACACAACTGATTAAAAAGTGGAAATTATTTTACCAGAAAGTCTGTGTTGGGCACAAACAGTAGGAAAAGGATTAAAAAGTGCAACTTTTAAAGTAAAAAGGTTGTCGTCATCTGTTGCACTTTTTAATCAGTAGTGTGTTGCCTTTGTCTTTGTTTCAATACACATCTGGAGTAAGTGTACATATGTGTGTGCTCTGTCTGACCCTGGTCCAGTGCAGTCACTGAGTTGGTGGATTTGAAACACTGGACCAGAGTCCCAGTGACAGCTGTAGGTGCTTGACTGACTGACTGACTGACTGACTGACTGACTGACTGACTGACTGACTGACTCATCACATTGTAATGCTTTTGTAATTTTGAAAGAGAGAACCTAGCATCAGGCTGAATGCTTCATGTAATCATGAAGTCTAAAGCAGTTGGATTTAAGTCCCCCCTTGTTTTCATCATTTTGCAGACTGAGGGATGCTTACTTACTGTTGCAGGTGAGGATGAGGAGCGTCGAAACCAGAAGAACAAACATTCCTCCCCTCAGAAGCTCTCCTTTGATGAGATGTGCCTCATCACACTGAAGAGATGCATCTTTCTCCTGATCGGAGTGCGACCCGCTCTCTCAGGTGAGAGGCATCCTCATTGTTTTCACTCTGGTCCTCACAGCAGTATGGGGCTTCTTCTTTAGTTCCCATTCACACCGCCATTCTTTTTTTTGATGTTATTGGTCTACTACGTCACATTTCCAGTCACTTGTATTCATAATCAAAATTGCACTCTGTCTGATTTTCTTTTTCTTTTTCCTCTATAATTTTATTTCACAAGTATAAAAGGATAGTAATAATTCTAGACAATTTGTGTTCATGGCCCATGTTCAGATCTGATTATCTTCTCAGTATGGCTGGATGCATTGCCAAGATACATTGATTTCATCAGGATGAATCAGTTTCTTGTGAAGATGTGTTAATCATCAGCACTTTACACATCACCTCTGATGGTTATATTTTATTGTTGTTCATTGCATAGCAGTGAAAAAGTGAAGTGGCACTAAGGGTTCATACAAAACTCTCTTGATGAGATGGGTCTTAAAGGAACAGTGTTTGGTACAGAATGCTGCAGTATTTAACTTGAACAGTATCCATATGTGTGATGAAAGAGTCTCTTTTCCTTTCTGTCACTGTCACTTTCTCTCTGTCTTGCTGGTAACACCTGCACCTCACTTTGTCTTTGTAGAGGACACTGATCTCTCTCTCAGAAAGGACAGAGAAAGCCATGCTGCCACATCAGGTAAAGTGGCGCCGACAGTAGAATGTCGGTGAAATGGCACGGCAACCAGCATGGCACTGCACAGCAGTTTGACTGGAATGACAGAACATGATGGCATGGACAACATTGTTTCGTACACTGCTTGAGACCAGATTGAGACCCGATGCCCCCCGGTGGCCAGATTGGCTGCTTGGGGCCGCCCCTGGCTGAGCTACTGGAGTAGACCCCGAAAGCTCCACTGCCAGGGGTTCCTGCTGAAGAGGGGGGCATTGAGCGGCTCCAGCCGTATGTCGTTCCGCCTCACTTTGAATGAGCCTATAATGGATCTTTGAGTTGTTGATTAATTGTGAGGGTTTTGATTGAGTTTGATGCCAAGACTTGATGTGTGAGAGATGCTGTCAGTCATATGGCAGTGCAAGATGTTTCATTGATTGCACCATTGATCAAAGGAAGTGATGATTATTGCTTGGGACTAAGTGTCAACCTGCAGTCAATGCAGCAGCACTGAAAAGTGTATTCTCAAGGAGTACACTAAGCAAATGAATAATTCCATGTCTGAGAAGCTTGGAAACTGACTCAAAGAAAACAGCTTTTTGAGTGAGGTTTGGTTTTCAGATGGGACATCAGAGACGGCCATTCACCATCCCTCCAGCCGTCAGCCAAGACGTCGCGGCAGCTTTCCTGAAATCTCCTCCTTGGAGGGACAGGTGAGCGGTCTGTCAGCTTCGACCAGTCTGACCAGCAGACTGATGTGGAATCCACTCAGCAGAGCAGTAGGATCCTTTCAGGGTGTCTTGGTTAGCTCATGGATCTCCTGACAAAATATCATATACTACTGACTTTGTATGCATTGGTGTAAAGGTGGTCCTCATTGTATCAGTTTTGCCTTTCTATTTTCAATATCTTTTGCTCATTCTCACTCTCAGTTCTGTCTAGCTGAAGTTTTTGTGTTTCTCTTTCATTTGGACTCGAGTCATCCATGCATCCATGCATGTAATTCTTATACAAACATCACTTGCTAACTACCCTTGCCTGTTTCTGCCCACACTTCTGCAGTAAGAAAGCTGCAAAGGGCTCTCTTGGCAAGTTGTGTAGAGAATATTCATTTTGGCATAGGACATTCAGCAATGCATCTGTACAAAATTTAAAAGTAACAATTTCTTACAGAAATGAAAGCCATTTTTCTTGATAACAGAGTCTATCTGTGTGGTGTCGGGGTTGACTGGACATGTGTTTGGAGAGGAAATCGGTTGTTCCCTGATTACTCTCAGTTTATGTATTATATCTTTTTTCTCCAGGAGGAGGCCAGACCTAGAGTAAGAGAGGGGTACACCACTCCCACACACAACGTCACAGACATGCACCAACTTGGTAAGTCCTGCACTGCACTCATTTGAACTCTTTTATGAGAGGGGCTCCTCTAGCTTTCCATCTTCTGTTCTTGTAAGCTCGGGTTGTTGAGGAGTCTTACTCCTGCTGAAAGGTTCTCATGGAGAAGTACAGCCTTGTGGCATTGCCTACCTGATTAATTTCTAGCCTTACCCATTTTCTTTGTCTGCATTGGTTGATTTTATGTGAACAAGGCATTGTAATCAGTAAGAATAGAACCAATTTCATCTAATACTTGGGCAAATTTATCATCTGCAGTTTGCTTAAATAATAATAATAATACAAAAGTTTATTTATACAGCGCATTTTCATTTACATGCTCAAAGCGCTTTACAGGCATGAAAAATATGAAACATAAATAATGCCAGACACAAATAAAGCAAAATCAGGCACAGTACACATACAATGCATAAGCACACAAGCAGGCTAAGCCCAAAGCAACACACCACAGCAACAACTTGACACAGGCAAAACCAATAAACCAATAAGACACAGCACACGTACATGGCTTCAACACACAAGCCAAACAATAACAGGATCAACCATGGGCCCCCATATAAAGCACGGAACGGATGAAAGCCCTTTCTCAATGTCTGTTCCCTGTTTGTCAGGCTCACTACAGCGTGTGAAGGAATCACTGCGGAGACTGCGCTGGAGGCAGGAGCAGATGAACAGCATGTACTCGGAGTTTGGACATGGGCGCCCCAGCTCGGTGAGGCGTGGACTGGCTGCGGAAGTGTCCAAGTTCATCAATGGCGAGATGCCCTCTGTCCTGCGCTCCTCCAGCAAGCTGGGCAGCCCTGGTCCCAGCCTGGACGTTCGGGCAGTCTGGCAGGCCATGGAGGTCCAGCAAAAACGGGCTGAGGTGAGGAGTTTGGCTTGAGTGGTAGTACTGAACTTGGTGACCATTTTGTTTTTCACGTGACTTCCTTGACATGTTGGGAAATGAGGCAGTTGAGTTATATTGTTTGCACAGCAGTGAATTTGAGATGGAAGATGCTAGGATGAGTTCACTCCTTCCCAGGCAGCTAGGATCCACATGGGAAAGGCAACTGGGAATGGGTTGTGGTGGTATGGGACATCACATAGTAAACAATCATTTCTCTCAGATCCAAAGTGGAGTCATGGTCACAATCAAAAAGGGAGGCAAAGCTGAGGTTTCTAGCATCAGTTAATTTGTCTGGTAATGCACACCCTAGTTACAACTGGTCTACCACATAGTTTCCAGCGATACACTGTGTTTTGCTTCACACTGCAAGAGAAGTTTGATGGTGATCTGTGGCAACTGGGGTCAAACTTCCCCAAAAAATATTTAGAGTAGAAAATAGACCCAAGGAATTATAATGTTGATGATGATGATGATGATGATGATGATGATGATGATGATGATGATGATGATGATGATGATGATGATGATGATGATGATGATGATGATGATGGTGGTGGTGGTGATGATGATGGTGATAATGATGACCATGATGATGACTATGATGATGATAATGACCATGACAACAATTATGACAACAACAATGATGATGGTTATGGCTGTGATTCTGCTTGCAGTCGAGGCTGTATGCCCTGAACCAGATAGTGGAGCTGCTGACGACAGGGCGGGAGAAGCTGAGTTTGGACGAGGCTGAGAGTGGCAAGTCCAACTCCTCCACCACTCTGCTGCACTCAGTCCACCTGCAGCTGCTCAACGGCTGCTTCAAGCTGATGGTGCTGCCCTCGGAAACCCCTGACAACAGCACCCAGCTCTTCCACTACCAGGTATGAACTGTTTTCTCGTCCCCGTGCAACTTGACCTGCTTTGGAATTCAGGCGTAATCAAAGCTTCTGCATTCATGTACTAACCAGAGTGGAACAGATTAGTTGTATCAGACACATAAAAAAAAACTTGTTACTAAAGGTAAGGAATGGCTGCTTGCATGTGCAGTTGCTCTGGTTGTGTGCTGCAGGATGGGATCAAAGTGGCGAGGTCGGAGACGCAGCAGGAGATACAGCTGGCTGTACACCGCATCTATGAGGCCCTGGTGCTGTCCCTGAAAAACACAATCAAGTCGCCCAACCTGGGGCCAAGTAAGGCAGCCTCTCGCACCTGTAATTGCTCTTTTGGTTTAAATGTAGGAAAAAAGGATCTCTTTGGAACCATCATGGCTGTATGGATGATGCTTGTTGCAGTTCTCATTTTGAATTTGGATTACGGCAGATGCTGCACCTGCTTCTGCTACTCCTGTGTTTCATATCTTGTGTATGAATTTGCGGAAAGAAAAAAGGGAAATTCTAGTTAAAATAAAGATTAGCATATTGTATCTATTTGGTTTGTTTATTTATTTATTTATTTATTCATTTATTTATTTTGTTGTTGTTGTTGAAATGTTGATGAAAAATGACGAGAAAGAGATACATGGAAATTATCAAATATCTAGCCCTTTTTTTCCTGGCAAAATTGAATTTAGGAGGATCTTTTGTCTGAAATGCTCTGGTCTATATGCATTCATGTTTTATCAGGGTAGATTTTAAGTTGACAGAAATTTTTGAGATAAAAATAACTACAACAGTAGCACACATATTAGAATATTACCTCTCTTCCAAACTGTTAGAATGTAGTGAAGAAAGCAGGAGAGACAACTCACTTTCCCATCCGTCTCCTCCAGGCATGAGAGAAATCAGATGAGTTATTATTTCACATTTAAACTGTGAAAGCATGGATAATCATGACTGTAATAAGGGATGAGACCACAAGTTGTCTCTGGAAATTTATGAAACATGTATTCCTATTGAGTGAAATAGTTCAGTATTTTTCCCCCATCATAATCTAATAAAGGTTTTGATTTTTTTATAAAGAGACTAGAGAAAGCAAATGAGTGAGACCCACATCAAGTTCCATTTCTTTCCCTCTCCTTCAGACACAAAGAACCACTTGCTGCTGTCGACGACGCTGGCCCTGAGTGTCAAGTACAAGCCAGTGGACGTGTCATTGGCGGTGTCCTGTGGGCTGCTGTCGCTGCTCTTCTGCCTGAGCGAGAACTCCGTCAACATTCCCCAGACCCTGGCCCCCATTCACTCTGGCCTGGAGTCCTCCCACCTCCACTCCATCCTGCAGGTGGCCAGCCTCCGCCTCCTGCAGATCATCGCCGTCACCTCAGGGTGAGTGCTGCTAGTGATGGGGAGAATGTGGCTGTGAATTTCATGATCTGCAGTGGATGGCCATGCCCTCGGAATACCGGTGAAGCTTTGTTGTATGCATTTCTGCTTCCTCACAAATGGTGGACTAGGGAACATCATGCAGATGAAACCATTGCCTCTCACCAAAATACACCTCTAACAACTGAAAATGTGTCTTGATTCATGGATGATATTTTAGTATTGACTTCTCTCCTTAACTCCCTTACATTGGTTGAACCCTTGAAAACCAACAAAGGAAGTTTAGTCTTTATAATTTGACTGACATCAAAGATCATCAAAGTTATTAAATAATCTCTTGAAAATGTATCATGTTGAAATTGTGCAAGAAATGACATAAGGCCTCCTATGGTGTTTTCCAATGGAATTTATAACCCTCAATACAAGAGCCTGATTTTGATGTGTGTAACTCTGTATGACAGGACGTATGCAGACAGGCTGAGCACGGACGTGCTCCAGGCCATAGTGGAGCTGCTGTGGAAATACCTGCAGAAACTGCTGCACTGTGTGCACCCGGGGTGGGACGCCAGCACTGGAGGACATCGCTCTGGTGGGTGGACTTGACAGTGCAGTCATGAGGGAGGGTTGAGGGATGGATGGGTGGGTGGGTGGATGGGTGGATGGATGGGTGGGTTGATGGGTAGGTGGATGGTTGGGTGGATGGATGGATGAGTGGATGGATGGATGGATGGATGGATGAATGGATGGATGGATGAGTGGGTGGGTGAATGGATGGGTGGGTGGATGGATGAGTGGGTGGGTGGATGGATGGGTGGGTGGGTAGGTGGATAGGTGGATGGATGGGTGGGTGGGTGGCTTGCTGGATGAATGCATAAATGGATGGGCAGATGGATATTTGAATTTGCAGATGGAAGGATGGATGAAATGGATGGAAATGGATGATTAGATGGATATGGATTAATGCATGGACAGATGAAAGAATGAATGGTTAGGTGAATGGATAAATGCATAGATTAATGGATAGATGATGGATGGATGGATGGATGGATGGATGGATGGATGGATGGATGGATGGATGGATGGATGGATGGATGGATGGATGGATGGATGGATGCTTGGATGAACAAAGAGGTGGTTGGAATAGATGATGATGATGATGATGAAGATGAAGTCGAATGGAGGTTTATGGCCTATCAGCCTTTCTAGGCTGTGTAAAGCCATTGACCTAAAAAGCATTGGAGGTGATTAGAGTAAGAGCAAGTCAAGTCTCGAGTTCCCTAATTATGCACCATATGCAAATGTCACAAGGAGATGTGGCAGGTCTATCCTTATCCCCAACCTTCAAAGGTGAAAATAAGACAAAGGTACATGGGTGTTTACAGAAAAGATTGGAGGGAGGGAAGGAAGAAGAAAGAGAGGAAGGGAGGGACAGAGGCCTCTAGATGGACTGATGAATGTATTTGTGGGCAAGTTCATTGATAAAGTGATAGACTGGATGGATGCATGCACCTTGCTCTTTCAGCGCTCCTTCAAGTCTTTGTTCCCCTTGTTCTCGTCCTAATCAAATGGTTCCATCTCCTTCCTTTTGTTGCCTGTTCGTGCCGCATCTGTAGCTCCTCCACCGTAATTATTGTTCCTCGATTCCACTTTTCATTCCAGACCTGTCCATGGAGTCGGTTGCAGCAGGGGA
Source organism: Theodoxus fluviatilis (assembly GCA_034096865.1). NCBI lineage: Eukaryota > Metazoa > Mollusca > Gastropoda > Cycloneritida > Neritidae > Theodoxus > Theodoxus fluviatilis. The sequence goes on along the minus strand of JAWQFJ010004529.1, from coordinate 2,480 downwards.
GACGGCGGTGGGGGACTTCTTGGTGTTCTTGAGACGGGTGGCGGCCTCCATCCCTGTGCAAGCAAAGCTTGGCACCAGTCGCTGGGTGGACACGCTCCTCACCATCGCCTGCGGCATTGGCAGAGATGGTTTGTATCAAGTCATTGCATGCGCATATCATGTGCTTCATCTCCAAAACCAGCTTTTAGTCTGTTACAGATATGCATAGAGACCAGTTCTGAATGAAGATTTGTAGTTTATGTCATGGGATGCTCAGATTGTTCTGCCATTCACATAATGCCCCTTGCTGCCCAGCCAACCTCTGGGCTATGTCAAATTATTTTCACTAGAATTCATTGGTTCGAATTTAAGGGGGGACATGGCGTACAAAAACGGATTAATAGAAAATAAATCATAACTCAGCAAATATGAAAGCTATACTAATGAAATTTTATACAGAATACAAACACACTGGAAGGTATATTTAAACAAAATTTTATTGCTGAAGACTTAGTTGTTCTTGTGTTATAGCAAAATAACTGAAAAATAAACATACCAATTTTCTCCCGTCCGTGAAATTATAATTAATAACCTTTTTATGATCAACAATGATTGTAAACAAAGAAGAAGGTCTATATTATTCAATAAGATATAATAAGTGGATTACTAACACTTCTAAATAATTTTAGTGAAATTTAGAACAAGTAACCAAAAAATGTGCTCCGGGCATAACATAATTAAATTTTTACAAAAATTAAGCAAATTCAGCTACACCTTTCTGATTGGTCTTATTGAATGCAATATTTATTCATAAATATACACACACAATTTCAGAAAGCTATCTCAATCCTAAGTGACTTTATTTTTGGGGAGAAAATCACTACCGTAGAAATAAAAACCACATTATGAGAAAATTGACTTTAAAGTTTGAGAAAGATTAAACGTTAACTACAACTGAACCATAACAGATACAATTTAATAACATAACTCATTGAATGTGTCGTTTATTTGTTATCATTGTAGCAAACTTTCAACTTATTATCTTAATTCAAAATATCAGGATAATTAGGTGAAAAGCATCACCTGTAGCAAAACATTCCCGTTTTCTGTAAGAATCGCGTAATCACGGCAACTTCCGCCGTGATAACAGCTTCGTTCAGTGCCGTGTCTGTAGATGAGAACGCGATCGCTGTTGTATCACAACCTCCAGAGGCTGTTGACACGACTTAATTTCTTTTCTGGGCTTGCTTTTTCCGTCCATTTCTGCATCTTCCATGGAATTGTCTCGATCGAAAGAACCGATGTTTGCTTCGGCGGCCGACGTTCAGGCCGGAAACAGCCGAAGTACGGTTCGGCCGTTTCCGCCTACCACTTCCGCCAGTCGAAGTACGGTTCGGCCGTTTCCGCCAGCCACTTCCGCCTGATCACGCTGTGATCACGCACACAAGCGGCCAATCAGAGCCTAGCTGAGAGACAGGCCATTATTTCGAAGCTTTCCATTGGTTTGCACTGGCATCCGATTTGTACTTCGTGTGCCTTCGGTAATTATTCTTCGGTACCAGAAACAGTTGCAACGTAAAGCCGGGAAATGAAGCTTCGATGCGATACCAAACATGTGGCGTTCTTTGGAAGGAAGATGCTGAAACTAAGCTTTCAAATCTGTGCATTTTGGCTTCCTGGTTAGTACTTTTTTTTTAATCTAGCGGTGGGTACCTTACAAAACAAATTGGTTTAAAATACTTTGAAACCTAAGCCAGCAAAATCGATCGCACACACGTGTAGCGGAGATGTTGTAGATTCCAAATCCGCGCTTAACACGAATCTCAATTTCTGAAAATTTTTCATGAAATTCTGCAGGCCGTGTCCCCCCTTAATGACTTTACGGATAACAACAGACAGTTTTCTATCCATACTGACCAGTAGACAACTCATAGGTATATGACCTTTCACCTCGAAAAAAGATTTGCCAAAATCTTCCCACCCACGTGGCCACCCTCATAAGCCAATGAAATGGCTTCATCCATAGCGTCATGACCAGTGAAAGGGAGGCAACTCTCACCATTTCCCGCACATGCGCCTAGATACCCTGGTTTGGCCACGTGCCCTCACTTTCGACTTTTCGACGGAGTGCTTGGATGTACTTTGGTTTTCCTCAAGTCTTCACGTGTGTGCGGACTTCTAAGGATTTGCTGTCGTCGGTGGCGGCGTCGGCTGTTGGGAAGTACACACACTCCTACGGCCCTCGCCGTTGTTTCGAATTCCTGTTTAATTCGTTTTTTGCTTCAATTTCTGTTCCCGCCGGTAACCTCAGTGCACGGTCTGGTTCAGTTAGTTTTCTATCCATACTGACCAGTAGACAACTCATAGGTATATGACCTTTCACCTCGAAAAAAGATTTGCCAAAATCTTCCCACCCACGTGGCCACCCTCATAAGCCAATGAAATGGCTTCATCCATAGCGTCATGACCAGTGAAAGGGAGGCAACTCTCACCATTCCCGC
>JAWQFJ010004527.1:12500-15000 GCA_034096865.1 Theodoxus fluviatilis | reverse complement strand
CAGCAGAACATGCTGCCTTTGTTAACTATACAGGCCGTGGAAGGGAAACGTTGGCTTCTTTGGCAGAGGTTTGTGCTCTCAGAGTGCTCTCTAGTTAATGATATAATGATTTTCTTTCATTAACATTTTATTTATATCTGCACTATATCGATTAATCTGTCCATCTTTTGCTACATATTTTTTTGTATTCATTTACTTTTACTTTGCTGTCACTGCAGTGTTAACTTTTTTCGTTTAATCCCATCTGTGCAGAATGAGCGCCCATTGGCGGGTGAAGGATCACAACTTTAAACAAGCCTGGGTGAAGGAACGTAGCGCCTTATGCTCCATCGGGACTTCAGAGGATTGAGTGAATGAGTGAGTTACCTTTACCTTGTTTGCCGTCTTTACTGTTTAGTGCTGCTTGCACGGAAACCAAAGCAAGCAAAGCGCAGTAAATATCGATCTTTGAACAACAATACAGAAACAACTATGTTTTAGAACACAACGGCGCCAAATGATGCTGATGTACATGTACATGTACTTGAACGCTGAGGTCACGCTTACCCTGTCACTAAGCCTGCTCTACATACCAAGAGCAAGAACACATGAAGATCGTCAGCTCCTGCAATCGTACCTGTATCAATCTCAGCTGTTTGCACATCTTGTTAAAACACGGTTTTTGGCTCTGAGGATATTTTCCGCACGCATTCTTTGACTTCAAACTCTTTTAGCAACGCATAGGGCAAGTCTCGGACACAACAGCATTTTTATCCTCATGATCATGAGGATGTATCGTGAGACCCATTCTAGTCCACTAGAGACTCCGCCTGCCAGCGAAAGAGTCTCTAGCACAGTTCATATTACGTGATGGAACTAATCCGTCCGGAATATTCATGAGGAGGTTACACGAGAAGCCTGTGGGATAGCACTCTGCTCCCTGCCATGCGCCGTTAAAGTAGTTCTAATATTATTTCGCACAAAACTCATAAATTACGCTTGTTGAAGCAATAAACAAGCGTTTATTCGATAAAATAAAATGTTTGTGTTGAAATGGAAACAAGTTTTGACATCTGAATGATTTCTGTAAAAAGTGGACAAAATTGTATCCAGAACAAGCTCTTTTTGGCATAATGCTGTAATGCAAAGGGCCAAGTCTATTACGCATTCATTGCAAACTGCGCCAGAGTCACTACTGACTCGGGTTCACAGAAATGGTGAGGCCCTCATCACAGTGTTAGCAATTCAATTCGACCCGTTTACAGCGGGTTTTATTTTGCCCTCCAAAGGTACCCAGTCCGTAGAAGAGATGTGTGAAGAGGTCTCAAACTACCTGATCGAGGCTTTTAATAAAGAACACATTATAGGGGTCGTGTAAAGCGTTTTGTTTGACGAGGAAGGTTTTGCGATAACGCGAACTCCTTGCACTGTGCAAGGTTTTCAGAGTGTGAAACAACTGTTTGCATCATTATTTTTCTTTTGTCATTCCAAATCTACGGGGATAGCTACTACTTGAATTTGCCCCGCAAACAATAAATTGGAGTGTTATTTTTTTATTGTATGTTGTGAAAAGAGTCTCCATTACATTCTGCTGTTTTTCAGGACACGTTTTCCTCTTGAGTGGTTCGCAACTCAAAATTCAGCGAAATGCCAAATGTTTGCTGCCTACAGAAGCTGCGAGTTCGATATGTTAATAGCAAAAACGCAATGCAAAACCATCCACCAATGGACGCAAGTGTGACTTGAGGCTACTCAAAACGCAAACACTACTGCACTGAGACTAGAACCTGCCAACAAAGGTTGCTAACATTGCATGCAATGATAACAGTTCAAGCAAGCCAAAGTATGCTTTGCCACTGCCCTTACATCGTGAGCTGTGATGATCACATGTGAACAGATAGTCAAGACAGCCTATCAAACGTTGTCGCATCCAGATAAAAGTGCACACAGCTTCTTGCTACTCACTCTTAGCGGAAAGTCCTAGGCCCACGCGAGCGACAAGGATATATGTGCGTCATGACCATAAAAGCTTTGGCGCTAGCGTGTTGGACCACAAGGCAGGGGTCATATTGAGATGGAAGGAGCATCAAGGTCGAGTATCACATCTGTTCTTTCTATAATTCAGAACTTCCTACAGCAATCTCAACAGAGATGGGATGGAGCGGATGAGGTGTGACAGTGACGAGGATACGATGGGGCTGGAACGAGAGTGTGGGGATGGTTTGAGGTGCGTTTTCTGGCACATCACACAGATTTGATCCTGTCGCTTCATTTCTGGTTGCAAACATTGCCTACTGCACGTCTGATGTTCTTGTCTGGTTGGTTGGTTGGTTTGTTTTGTTGCTTTTTTTAAAATCAATGTATCTTAAGTGCTGTGCTATGGCGGACCGCGATCAATGGGATTTGAGTGTTGTGATGTATTTTCATTGTTAACTTTAATTTTAAAATTGTAGCCTGTTGGGGTATTTGCCCTCATTCAGAGGCTCTTTCTCAAAAAGATATATGTGTCGTTGTTCGATGA